>CM055099.1:365572-410572 GCA_029204225.1 Diphasiastrum complanatum
CCTAAAAACGATGCTACCATCAGTCTTAAATGGTCAATTACAATTCCATGAAGCCTTCAAACAGATCCTATGAAGTAGTATGGGCTGAGAACCATGATTTCTTGATTTCTAGAAGTCAAAATAACCTCAAACTTGATGGAATTGAAAGATAAGCCTCCACCCACCAATTTACAGGTTTGATAGCTTGCTGATAAGGTAAAAAGGAATGCTAATCATGCTATAAAAAATTCAGAATGATCTCCTTATGGATCTAGAGAAATCCACCCTCCAAAATTCAACAAAAATGGTCAATTTTTACTCTTTTTTTACTTTCTACGTATTCAATTTGTGAATTCTTGGCTCTAACTTCAAGGACAACTTCTAAAGACTATGATTCATCTCTTTACAAGCTCTAAATGGGTTCTACATCCTCCTACCATCCAGTTTTATGAAAAAAAAACAAGCAAAAAACATGACTTTTGGCCTTTTTCCGATTTTTTCACTATCATAAATTGGAAATTTATGGCAAGAAACGTTTTCTCCAATACATGCAATCCAAATTACAAAAATATAACCATCTTATTGATCTGACCTTGTTCGATTTTGGTTCTTACTATCTATCTTGTGTCAAAAAGCATGAAAAACAAACAAATTTGACGAAAACATAGCCTAGAATCCAACATCATGGAAAGATCCAACATGCATCATTAATTTCAACTCTAATATGAAAGTACACTTGATGGAAAATTCAGATCTACACTAGATCTGAGTTACACATTCTAAAGCTCCAAGACAACACAAATTGGATTCCTAGCACAATTCTCCATAAATCTCAAAGAAATTTGGAGAGACATGGATCATGCAAATTGAAATTGGGAAGATCCACCAACTTGCAACCTTGCTCCACTCCTTGGATGAGAATACTAGTTGATCTCCACCAAAGCTCCAATGAAAAGCACACCCTCTCCAAGCTTTGTAAGCCTTGCTTTGATACCATTGTGAGGGAAGCTCCTCAAGATCCTGCTTACAAACACAAACACAATGGATAACACACTATGGAGAAACCACCCAACCAAGTAGAAGCATCCAATCAAACTCTAAAAGTTTCACCCCCAAGCCAAGGATTAGGAAGCATGAAAGTAGAGTGAGAGCATGGCAATCAATCACAAATGGGAGGAGTAGGGCGAGTTTGGCCTCTTCTTATAGAGCTATGGTTAGATTCTCTATTCATAGAATTGCTATTGATAACTCTACACATGCACCTGTCCTAAATCTTGTACGAACTCCATTTAGTGTGTATTGGCCTCTTCTTATGGAGCTATGCTTAGATTCTCTATTCATAGAATTGCTATTGATAACTCTACACATGCACTTGTCCTAAACCTTGTACTAACTCCATTTAGTGTGTTCTGGACCTCACAAGGATATTAGTTACTTTCGGGTCGCTTCCAGTATGACGTGGCATAACTAACAGCTTGTTTCACTGGAGTACCGTGTATCCAAAACTAGGAGTTATATATTGAATCCTATGTACTGGTCATGGACATAACAATAATCATGTAGAAGCACCCTTGGGGAAAAAGCCAGATCCCAAAAATAGGACTTTCAAGGAGATTCTTCTTTTATCTAGCTCACCAGAAAGTGCTTCCACAAAATTCCAAACCATGGAATTATAGAATCTATGTCCATGAAGACAAGGAAAACAAGGAAAACTTTGATGTGCCAACTTACTTCAATGAGCTTTCTTACGAGAGCTTAGTTATCGACAATCCTACCCCATCCTCTCAACTATGGAGTCCTCCCTTTAAAATGGGTCAAAATCAACTTAGCAAAGTGTTCACTCGCAACACACTTAAAACTTTGGAAAGAACAAAAGGAAAGACTGTCTTAAAGAGAACAACATAGCTGAGATGCAGCAAAAAAAACCTTCTTAAAGGTCCTCCTCCTCCTCCTCCTCCTCCTCCTCCTCCTCTCTCTCTCTCTCTCTCTCTCTCTCTCTCTCTCTCTCTCTCTCTCTCTCTCTCTCTCTCTCTCTCTCTCTCTCTCTCTCTCTCTCTCTCTCTCTCTCTCTCTCTCTCTCTCTCTCTCTCTCTCTCTCCCCCCCCTTACAGTACCAAGAGATATGCTCACTTGGGAAATAGCACGCAAGCTATCAAAGGTGAAGGTAGATAAGATTGAGCTTTGCAAATGATCAATTTCAGCTACTTTCAAATGTTCTACATGTATTAAATCTGTCGACAAATCTGCTCTCTGTAAGCAAAAACACAGATCTAGGACATAAAGTAGAATTTAAATCTGATCAATGTAAAGTAGTCGATAGGATAGACAAGATCTTAGCACTTGGAAAGAGGCATGGATACTTGTACATATTAAGTCATTTCTTTTCTGCCCCTACTCAGGCACTTAATACTTCTATTCAAATAAATAAAAGTTTACTTTGGCATTATTTATAGACGACTTATTGAAGAAGCCTGACCTGACTGACATATCAAGTATCTCCACTTGATGGGCCACATCAGCGACTTGTCGATGACCGAATAGTCGAAGCCTCCTCACGCTCACTATAAGGGAAGCTCCTTAGATCCTGCTTACAAATCCTAAACACAAAAGGATAATGCACTGTGGAGAAACCACCCAACCAAGTAGAAGCATCCAATCAATCTCTAGAAGCCTCACCCCCAAGTCAAGAAACAAGAAGCATGAAAGTAGAGTGAGAGCCTGGCAATGAATCAAGAACCATAATGTGTAGTAGGGCCAGTTTGGACCCCTTATATAGAGCCTAATGCATCATGGGCTCATAGCCATGCATAGCCCTATGTTCCCTATACATAGATTCACCTAGAATAGAGTCCTATGCGTGGACCAACTATTCATAGAATTGCTATTGATAACTCTACACATGCATACAATATCTCATACCTTGTCTAAACTCCATTTAGTGTGTTATGGGCCTCACAAGGATATTAGTTACTTTCGGGTCACGTCCAATATGACGTGGCATAACTAACAGCTTGTTTCATTGGAGTACCGTCGTGTATCCAAGACTAGGAGTATACTGTGTCCTATGTACTGGTCATGGACATAACATTCTTTCCTCCTTAAACTGTTTCTATCCTTAGAAACTAAAATTCTGGAAACTCTTCTTTATGCTATCAACTCTCTCACACGAATCATTATCCTCAGTATGACCCTTCCATCGAATTAAGCACTCAGAGATAGAACGATTTCTCAATTGTTTATCTCTGGTTTTGAGCACTTTCTCAGGTTCCAAAGGTACAGTAAGCGATAAATCTTCCAAATGAGATAAATCCTCATCCGATCCAACTGTATCACCATCATGTAAACTTAGTTTCAAACGACTTACATGAAACACTAGGTGTGCAGTCGATTCTCCTTGAAGATCGAGTTCGTATGCCAAGGAACCAATTCTATGTACAATCCTAAAAGGTCCACAATAACGAGTAGACAACTTATGATGCTTCCTTGTACGTAATGTCTTAGAATCTTTTGAAATCCTAAGATATACCCAGTCATCAACTTTTAAATCTCTTGGAGATCTCTTAAGATCGGTATACTGTTTAGCTCTATCTTGAGCACTTCAGATACTATCCTTAGCCACTTGCAACATTTCTTGCATATCATGCAAAAAATCAGCAACCTTCTGGATCTTAATAGACTCCGTCTCAACATTTACTGGAGATCTAGGTTGAAAACCGTACATAAGCATAAAAGGACTGTAACCTGTAGCAGAATGTTTTCTACTATTATATGCAAACTCAACCAGTGGGAGATTATCTTTCCAATGAGACTGCCTGTGAGAAACATACGTTCTCAAAATATCTTCCATAGTCTGATTAGTCGTTTCTGTCTGGCCATCTGATTCAGGATGATCAGAAGAACTCAAACTCAAAGAAGTTTCTAGTTTATGGAATATTGCTAACCAAAAGTGACCTGTGAACTTAGGATCTCTATCACTAACAATGTCACTTGGCAGACCATACAAGCGAAATAATCTTTCAACAAAGATCTGGGCTAAATTAAAAGCCTTTATAGTTGACTTGACTGGTATGAATGCAGCTAATTTAGTTAACTGATCCACTACAACCCAAAATAGAATCATTTTGTCGTTGGGTCTTTGGAAGTCCAACTACAAAATCCATAGATATGCTTTCCCATTTCTTATCTGGGATATCTAACAGATGCAACAAACCACTAGCCTTATGGCGTTCAGCCTTTGCTAGTTGACAGGGCTTGCATTTAGCAACATATGACTCGACATATGGCGTGAGCTTTGGCCATTAAAACTCTCTCTTAACCGAGTCTAGACTCCTGTGTATACCGGGATGTCCTGCACAAGATATGTCATGACATTCAAACAAAATCTTCCGTTTGAGCTCATCATCACCAAGTACGCAAACTTTCCCATTCCGAAATAGTAATCCATCTTGAATGGCAAACTGTTTCACGATCTTCTTATCTTTCTTAGTTAGTTGAGTCCCCTGTGTTTCTAACTCAACACTGTCCACATTTCTTTTGGTTTGAACAATGTTCCAAATGTGACCAAAATGGGAATCTAATTCATATTTTCCTCTCAGCGAAAGATATAGATCCGTAAAAATCTGGGTGAATGACAACTCATTCAGTTCACCGATCCGACTAAGAGCATCTGCAACTTGATTAGAGCTGCCTCTTATGTAACGGATTTCATGATCGAATTCTTGCATCAATTTAGCCCATTGAGCTTTTCTCCCCCAAAGATCATGTTGATTACAAAAATACTTAAGAGGCTGGTGATCCGTATACACTACAAACTTACTACCATACAAGTAGTGTCTCCAAGTTTTAAGTGCATGGACTACAACAAACAATTCCTTTTCTTGCGTAGTATAACGCAACTGAGGACTAGTGAATTTTTTGCTTTCAAACGCTAGTGGCCTATCCATTTGTAATAGACTTGCTCCAACTTCAACATCACTTGCGTCTGTTCTCACGACGTAAGGTAAATCTAGATTTGCAATTTGTAACACGGGAGCTGAAACAATCATTGTTTTAAGTTTCTCAAAACACTGATTCAATTCCTCGTTTCAAACAACAGGCGGACTAGGTTGATTCCTCTTTTTCTTTTTATTAACAATTCCTTTTGTCAGATTATTAAGCGGTGCTGCTAACTTAGCATAATTCTCAATAAATCTCTTGAAGAAAAGTGTAAAACCTAAAAAAGACTTTACCTGTCTCATAGTTTCCGGAATTGGCCACTCAATCCTTGTCAATCTTGATCCCATTTACTGTGATCTTATGACCGAGATAAAGCAACACTTGCTTAAAGAATTCACACTTGGACTCTTTAGCATAGAGTAACTCCTGACGGAGCTTCATCAAGATGATTTTTAAGTGTTCTACATGTTCCACCAAGGATTTACTGTAAACGAGAATGTCGTCTAAGAATACTAGAAATTCCAAGTCTAGAACGAAATCTTGTCTTTTGGACATCTTCTGACTTAATTCTTATTTGATGGTACCTTGTCTTGAGATCTATCTTGGTGAAATACCGTGCTCCACCCAAATGATCTACAAGGTCATCCATCCTGGGTAATGGATATTTATTCTTTATAGTCACTTTATTAAGCCCCTTGTAATCCACACACATCCTGAAACCTTCATCTTTCTTCACTTTAAGAAGAACAGGAACGCCCCATGGTGATTTACTAGGTTGTATATGTCCCATCCTCAAATAGTTTTCTATTTGATTTGAAATCTCTATCTCCTCTTTCTGAGAGAACCTATAAGGTTGTCTAGAGATAGGTTGACTTCCTGGAATTAACTCAATCATGTGGTCTACTGACCTAGATGGTGGTAAACTAGGAGGTAATTCAGATGGAGAAACATCCCTAAATTCATTTATGATCTGTTCTTTCACTGCTTGTTCATGATCTAAATTTACTGAGTTAAGAGTCGCTGAGAATTCATTTTAGGAACATCCACAACTGGAATAGCACAAATTGAAAAAACTTCATACTATGAATAATCAAATATTTTCATTTCATTAACTATAGGAATATGATCCAACAGACGTACAAAATTACTGCCAAATAATGTAACTACCTTATCACCCTCCTTGAAAGTGAGAACATGCTTCTTAAAATCAATTGACAGAGAAGGCGATTTACTAAATAACCATTCGTAACCTAAAATTAGATCAGTACGAGCTAGGTCTAAAACATGTAAATTAACTAATTCTGTGTGTCCTTGCACCAAAACTGGGAGCTTCCGGACTTTTATGTTCCAAGTTTCCAACTCTGCTCCTGAAGCTAGATAAACTTTATATCTATGATTGCTGGCTTCAGTTTAAATTTTATTAATTCTTGCACAAGACAAGAATTAATAAAATTATGAGTTGAACCACTGTCCAATAAAATACTCACTTTTTGATCCTTAACTGTGCCAATTAAACGGAAAAGTTCATTAGGCAAGAAAGAAGTAGTACTAAAAGAACATTCACATTCACAATCCATTCGATTAATTTACCATTGGCTCCTAGGATTTCTATCATGTGAGCAGACCCTTTCTTCCTTTATGGACAAAATTTCATCATATGTCCAGACTTCAAATAGACAAAACATAAGTTCTCTCTTTTAGCCTTTTCCTAGGACATAGATTTTTTGAATCTCTTTCTCTTCGGCTTCTTGAGTTCCGATGCTGCTTGATCTAATTCGTCAAAATATTTTGCTTGGTTTGGACCGCGCTTCTTAACCTTCTTGGTTTTCAAAGTGGCTGGAATTTGTGCAAATTGCTTCTTAGATGCCACCATTGTGGAATCATATGCTTTTGCAATCCAAAACGCATCCTCGAGGCTTTGAAGCACATTTCGCCTACATTCGTTCTGATAGTCGGCTGGCAAACCTAGGACAAACTGCCATAATGCCAATTTCGCATCGAATGATGGAACCCTATTCCATAGGTCCATGAATTCCAAAGCTTTTTTGAAAACTTCCGCAAATGCAACCCAAGTAGTTGGCTTCACTAGTAAATCTCGCCACCACGATGACGCTTTGCCGCATAAGAACAACATGACACTTTCAATTTTCTTATCATCAGGAACACCATGCAGATTGAAGTAACTACTCCACTTGGCCAGCCAGTCCTCGATGACCTCAGGTTTCTTCTCCTTCTTCTCGCTCAAATAAACCTCCGGCTGAAAACCAAGATTGGGTGAAGACATCAATTTGACTTGATTTAAACGAACCATTTGCTGATCTCTCATCTGGTTACGATTATTCATGTCATTTAGTGCCGTACTCAACTGTTGACAAATCACCATATAAGATGACACACTTGAATTTGCAGCCTGATTTGAAGTTTCTTCGGCCATCTTGATATATCTATCCTGAAAATTACTAAATTTAGTTACAACCAATTAAGCTGTAGGAGGGCGCACTTTTTCTAGACCAAATTGTCAAAAAACGCGCAAACACTCAACCAAGCTGTAAAGTGATGATCCAGACAGTCTTAAATGGTCTAAAGGAGTTTCATGAAGCCTTCATACAGATCCTATGAAGCAGTATGGGCTGAGAACCATGATTTCTTGGTTTCTAGAAGTCAAAATTGCTACAAACTTGATGGAATTGAAACATAAGCCTCCACCCATAAATTTACAGGTCTGATAGCTTGCTGGGAAGGTAAAAAAGAATACAAATCATGCTGAAAAAAATCCAGAATAATCCCCTTATGGATCTAGAGAAATCCATCCCCCAAAATTCACCAAAATTGGTCAATTTTTGACACTTTTTGACTTCCTACAAACCCAATTGCTAGAATTTTTGGCTCTACCTTCTAGGACAGCTTCAAAAGACTATGATTCATCTTTTTCCAGCTTCAATTGATGTTCAACAACCTCCCATCCAATTTCATGAAAAAAACAAGCAAAAATCATAAATTTTAGCCCTTTCTAGGTTTTTTCACCATGCACAATTGGAAATTAATGGCAAGAACGTTTTCCAAATCCACATGCAATCCAAGATACAGAGTTACAACCAATCAATTGATCTAATCTTGCTGGATTTTGAATTCTACCCTCCATTTTGTGCCAAAAACATGGAAAACAAGCCAAATTTGGCCACAAAATAGCCTAGAATCCAAATACATGGGAAGATCCAACATGCAAACTGAATTTCAACTATTTCAAAGTGAATGAACTTGCTGGAAATTTCAGATCCTTCACTAGTTTTGAGCTACACATGCTAAAACTCCAAAAAAGACACCAAAATTGATTTCCTAGCACAATTCTCCATAAATCACAATGAATTTGAGAGAGATATGGAACATGCAAATTGAATTTGGGAAGATCCACCAACTTGCAACCTTGCTCCTCTCCTTGGAGGAGAATACTAGTTGAATACCACCAAGCTCCAATGAAATGCACCACCTCTCCAAGCTTGTAAGCCTTGCTCTGATACCACTATAAGGGAAGCTCCTTAGATCCTGCTTACAAATTCTAAACACAAAAGGATAACACACTATGGAGAAACCACCCAACCAAGTAGAAGCATCCAATCAATCTCTAGAAGCCTCACCCCCAAGCCAAGGAACAAGAAGCATGAAAGTAGAGCCTGGCAATGAATCAAGAACCATAATGTGTAGTAGGGCGAGTTTGGACCCCTTATATAGAGCCTAATGCATCCCGGGCTCATAGCCATGCATAGCTCTATGTTCCCTATACATAGATTCACCTAGAATAGAGTCCTATGCATGGACCAACTATTCATAGAATTGCTATTGATAACTCCACACATGCATACATTGTCTCATACCTTGTCTAAACTCCACTTAGTGTGTTATGGGCCTCACAAGGATATTAGTTACTTTTGGGTCACGTCTAGTATGACATGGCATAACTAGCAGCTTGTTTCACTGGAGTACCGTGTATCCAAGACTAGGAGTATATTGTATCCTATATGTACTAGTCGTGGACATAACACTCACCTCCTATACTATGCAACTAACTTGACAATGACAGCAGCCGCCACGATCTCCCATAGATGACACAACAGCTCCATGCCTTCTTTTTTTACACTCATCTACACAAATGTAAATTTTATATAGTTGATCATTGCAATCAATTAAGTAGTAGTAATACAATACTAGACACGATAAGCTGATTACTGATATGCTCAAGCGCACATTAATATTGAGATGCCAGCTTATCAGAGACAAACACTATAGATGCCTTCGCACATTAATTCTTTCTTTTTCAAATAGATTGTTAGTATAAGCTCATAGCTATTACAGATTGTAGTTAGCTTTTGCGAGCACGCGATTTTGCCAGCAATTGTCTTGTGCTCACTTGCATTATCTGACTTGTATTTTATTATACTTAATTTGAACAAACTATTGTCTGGTTCTATGTTTAGATTTTATGTCAGTGTTACATGCTTTTCACTTTCAATCTGACTTTCTGATTGTCTGCTCTTTGCCTCCGCAACCACCACACAATCCATCTCTTAACTTATTTTTGTGTTCGCCTACTTAGTTATCAATAGTGCACACACTGAGGGAGATGTAATATCCATCTTACTAGATAGAATATTCACGACCAGTTATGTTTGCGGTGCTTCAGATTTGGTCATCTTGAAGGCTTCTTCACGATGGTGCAACTGGGTATTAACATCTGTTCGTGGATTATGTAAATTCATGGCGGCACATGTGAAGAATGAACTTCGACTGCAGCTTTAGCGGCTTCCAATGCCTTCTCTTCTTGCAAATTCTTAATCCACTGCCTCATATTATTGTATTTCTTCTTCTTTGAGTTGAGATTCGGATATACCCCTGATGCGGTAGGAATATCAGTAGTTGGCATAGATTCAGCAGGTGTTGGAACAACAACTCCTTTCTAATTCTGAGCTCTAGTAACAACCATCTATGGTGAACTTGGTTCAGTAGGTTTTGGATTGCTGGACTCTGCTTAATTGTAATTATATATAGTTTTGGCGTCATTGCCGATATGTGCCTTGTTACAAACAACCAAAAATGTCATCTAAGACATCAAAAGATAAAAGCTTTCATGTGTTTTAGATTAAGACATTAGAAAATAAAAGCTTTCATGTGTTTTAGAGATCACTCGCCAAGTTGGTGTAAATTGATGGACAAATAACTTTTCTTGATGCACAATAAGAAGACTTGTCAAAGTCAAATGAGATATATAAAGCTCAGGAGTTTGAATGTAAAGTGGCACTCTTGGCCCGCAAGAAATAAAAGGTTTGAAAAGTGGTTCCTCAATGATCATTGACAACATATGCTAGGTTATGAAGTCTAAAAGAACCACAAATGTACTTGTGGTTGACATTTTTGAGGCCCAATCTCGTTCTTCAAGTATAATAAAAGGTTGAAAGCCATGCAAAATCTCATAAAAGGGGGTTTTCAAATATTTTCTAGGCAAGAGCATTGGCAATAAGACTTGAATGATAAAGAAGCCACATGCATCTTGCAAACAAGTGATGGTGGACCCCAACCTTTTCACATTTTGAAAAATGGGCACCTAACAATTTAGGTGCCGAGAACAAGAAAATTTAAACTATGCAACAATGATAGATTGCTTTGGGACATGTCACTCAACAAGTGTAGCTAGCAAGGAACCATGGAGGGCCCTAAGAAATGGGTTGAGTTACCTTTATGTGGCAGGCCCAAGTTGCTACTGGATATGCCACATAGGGTATGTGAAGTGTATTGTGAAAAAGCTAGTGACCCATTTGCCTCATATTAGCAAATGATATTTACTGCACTTGGCCATTAGGACTTGTGTGAAAACATCAAAAGAGAGAGTCTTTCAAGTAGATCAAAAAGCTCCCTCTCATGATATGTACTCTACATATTTGGTCAGAATAAATGAACTATAAGCTGTTCAAAACAAGGTATTTTAATAAAAGGCCTTGCCAAAACCAAAAGTCCATCTAGAACCCTAAAAACCCTTTTATGGGTTCTAACTTGGTGTGAAGCCATATATAGTAAATCTAAGTAAAAATTACTATACTTGATTTGATTTGTGTCACTAATTGCACAATTTATGTATTATATCTTTTAACATGAGTTTACTTGAAGAAATAAATGGGAGTTGCGTTACCTTGTTTCTCCATGCATTTTTTGATGCTCCCATCAGCTTTGCACTTGTTTTGTATATCCACTTTGTACCAATCAATTTCTTGTCCTTTGGAGCTTCCACTCTCTCTTATATGTTTGTGGCTCATAATTGTTCAAGACAAAAGTTAGCAATACAAAGCTCACATTGTTGTCCATATTCATGATTTTTCTTTCCCTTGGCACCAACCTAGGAAGGAGAGAGAGAAAGAGAAGAGAGAGATAGAAGGCCTTGGCTAGGAAAGGCTTTGGGGGCTCGAGCACCTACCCAAAGCTATTCGGTCCTAGCCAAGAAAGAGAGAGAAAGAGAGTGATAAATGGAGGTAGTGATGGAGCAGAGATTCTAATCAGGGATTTTGTTGAAATTTTTTCCCGGAGAGGGCTCTAACTACAGCCATGGGTTTGCTCCAAAAAGATCAGTGAACAACATTGGTTTGAGAGGAGATTCTGCTTATGAAGTGTGATGATAGCCCTATGATATGCGATGACCAGACATAAATAGACTGGCTTTTGAGCAAGAAGAGTTTCTTCATAAAAAAGTGTCGCACTATCAGCGATAGACAGGAAGGGCCACAGATAACTTCTTGGCAATGGTTGTTTACTACGTCCAACACATTAGTAAAACAACTCTGTACATGGCACAATTTTAGCATGGCTATGCCGGCTATTTTTACAACTGGCTAAAAAGCCGCAAGACATTTTTACAGGCCATTTCTAAATCCACAAACTTTTCTATGGCCTCATTAAGGGCTGCGTAGGACCCATTTCTAAGTGGACCGGCACTTTTCGCTCGGCTTTACATATATCAAATATTTTTTACGATTTTTGAGTCCGTCACAAAACTACTATAGCACGTCTAGCAACTTTAGGAGTAGGCTGGGACCCTTTTACAAAGGCAATTGTATGCCAATGTTTTGCTAGTAACTGGGTTTTACATGCTAGTTTTTTGCAGTTTTGAAAAAAGAAAGCCCAATATTAGTCCGATTTTTCGTTCGAAAATATCAACTAACAGACACATGGAGGATGAAGAATGGGTCAATGATCACACTTTGGATGCTCTTGGAGAGTAGTGAGTGTGATGATTTTGCGGTTTTGTAGTTGGTAAGTCAATTTTGATCAAGCCATTGTAGTTGTGGAGCAATGTATCAGGTTTGTCATCGAGGAGATATACTTCAACTATCTATTTTGGGTAAGTCAACTCGATTTGTCATATCAGTATGGCATCAGGAATGCAGATTCCAGTGATGACAGGGTGCAGATTGTTTGGTTTGGGCCATGGAAGATCTCACATGTCACTTGGAGGGATATTGGCATGTCACATCACGTGAGGGACTTGATGGTGGTTTTGGAGTTCACATCTCAATGTATTCTCAGGGAGTGATTTGGAATCATTCACAGGAGCAACTTGGAGCTAGCTTGGGGAATACAGGTGGGCATGCTCAGATCTTTGAGATCGAGGATGACATGGGATACCTGATAGGGATGGACTACATGATGACATGGAATGATCATCAGGGGCAACTATTTCATATTGGACTTGAGTCTTTGGATGAGACAAGACTTATAGGTGCAATTCATGATGGAATCAAGAAGTTGCAAACACAAATGGGCAAAGCGTAAAGCTTTAGGAGCCAGCTCTAGGTTGGAGAGCTGATAAAGATCGCACAGTTGGGTGTGATCGGAGGGCTAACACAGGGTGAGTGTTTTGCTAGTGATCTACTGGAGGGGACATTGATGGCGAGGACTTTAGAGTGTGCTCATTTGGGAGCACAGATTGGCATTACAGCATGGAGCCAGTCTTTGGCATTGGCATCCAAGGAGAGGCATCTACTATCACGGGCGTGGATAAGCTACCTATAGCTTTCATGCATTTGGCTGTATTTGTAGGAGTCTAGGCTTGGTACATGTATGGTTCGGATTCACAGGTGGTGAGATCAGATAGCCTAGAGGAAGTCACTTAGAGCCATATACCTCAGTATGATCAGAGAGACATTGGCCTCGGGACCCTGTGAGCGGCAACTCTTGAATGAGCTTGCTTTGGCATGGTATCGGGTGGCACATAGCCAGGGAGAGCAAGCGACATTGCTAGGACCCAGGAGGAATAGGTGATGCTTTAGTGATCGGCTTGGATAGCATGGTGACCTAGGGACGAGTCAAGCCTACTTGGAGGTAGGTGACATGGAGTGTACTTGGAGGTGATACATATCCTGAGGGCATGGAGTGCATTACGGGATGATGTGGATCCAACATGACCATGGTTGTGAGCTAGCAGGAATGGAGATGGTTGCTCAGAGAGTGACAGTTGATACTTTGGCAAGTGATCAGGTGAGCTACATGGTTATATGCACAGTTGTCTCCAAGTTGGTGTCACAAGTTGTTGGTGAGATAGGCTTCTTGGTGGGAGGGCCTATGTATTGGTAAAATCAAAGTTGGCAATGTCATGCATGGGAAGTTGAGCCTACATGGGATGTAGGAGAGGTAGATCATCATCAGTATCTCTAGGAGATGGGCGAGGTACTCAGGTATAGCCTATGGTGAGATTTGCATACATGCATTCATCGAGTCCTTGGTAGAATCTTGTGTTTGGAGCATGGAGAATGAATCGAAATCAGCTTTCAGGGCTTATTGGACAGTTGGATATGCTTGGACATGAGGGCATCTTGGTTATAAGTGCAGGCCATGGTTGAAGACCTGATTTGGTGACCACTGGTGTAGCAACGGATCTACAAGTGGCACAGGTGTTGGTACGACAGGATTCCACTTATGGACGGCCTTGGTCATGTATATGATGCTTTACCATTCGTGTTGGTTTTCATAAGTGTGTGTGGGCTTGCATGTTACCTTGTCATGAGGGTCTAGATCTAAGTCAGAGTTGTATGTGGTTGTGCATTTGCTACGT
Source organism: Diphasiastrum complanatum (assembly GCA_029204225.1). Taxonomy (NCBI): domain Eukaryota; kingdom Viridiplantae; phylum Streptophyta; class Lycopodiopsida; order Lycopodiales; family Lycopodiaceae; genus Diphasiastrum; species Diphasiastrum complanatum. The sequence goes on from CM055099.1 coordinate 379,578, forward strand.
TAGAAGCAAAGTAATCATTTGGTATGCTCATTGACTTGCCGTTATGTCAACTAGTTGTCTATCTGGTGAGGATATAGTCTTATCGTGGCAGTAAGACTTCTTCAGGTTGAGTCTCAATTGTTCATGTATGTCAGCTTTACAGGTTTGTGCTTGTAAGTGTCTGATAGGATGTCAACTTAGCTAGATGGAGGATGTAAGTCTCATGGTGGCAATGGGATTTTCTCAGTTTGAACCATGTTGCTCATGTGGTCGCCTTGTGTTCAAGTCGGATTAGGGACGAGTCAGTTGTCGAGAGAGTGGTAGACTCTCTAATGAGCATTGTGTTTGTATGATACTTTGTGGGTCAAACCTGGTGGTTTGTCAGTGTGCTCGAGTGTGAGTCAAGTATAGTGTAGCAGGGATATTCATAACATCCTTTGGATACTCCAGACGTTGCTACAGATTATTGTTTTTCACTCTTATCACATTTGAGCTTAAAGGAGAGAGTTAGAAATCAGTTTTGATCTGATTTATTATTATAAGCTTCAAATGTGATACCGTAATAAATGTACAGTTATAGTCAGTTTACTATTTTTAGTAGTGATTGGGACCCACTATCATTATATCAGCTGGTAGGCACTTGTGGGTCCTATCAGTGGATAAAGATCAGTTGGCCTCGCCATGAGGCAAGTCGACGGGACACGCGTCCCGCCAACGGCAACCTGGGTCATGCATGGGTTGCCTGAGTGAACAACTATATGTACAGTGTAATTTCATTTTGAAGAATACAGTTGCTATGTGAGCTTGTTGAGGAGAGTGATTTTCTGTCTATGTTACTGTGTAGCATGATCTATGTTCCTGTGCAAAGCAAATTTTAAGTTGGTATCAGAGCCATATAGGGAGTGTACACAGTACAGTGTCGCCGTTGAAGAGAGCTTCGGGAGAACTGTCTTTTGAGAGTTCGGGGTTTTACGACGGGTTGAAGACGGAAAGAGAAGCACTGGTGCACGGTTTCTAATTTATAGAGGCTTGCTAAGCTCAGCAGAGGGATTATTAGCATGTGTATAGCATCAAACAGGAAAAATTTTGGTGAAAAATTGACAATTTCGAAGCTAGCGAAAAATTGAAACCGGACTTGGGGTTACGGTTTTTATACATAACTGGTGATTTCTTCGCTGTTAGTGCACCGTTTTGGATGCCGTAAGGACAGGAAGGAAGATAATCACATTGTCAATCAGCCATGGAGAGATTCTGAGGTTTATGTCAGAGATTTGACCTAGCAGATTTGTGGTAAAAAGGTGAAAAAGCCACTTTGTCAAGTTGAGCTAAAATCACCGTTTCTCCACGGAATTTCCTGACTGAACACTCTACAGTCATGGATTCAGTAGGGTGACCCTGCTCCAGGCCTCAGATCGTGCTCAAAACGATCCACAGGAGAGCTTAATATGATAATTATCAGAGAAGGGAGGCGCGGCCGCAGACAGGGAGGTCACGGGTTGTTCGCGCACCCAAAGCGATAAACAGCTTAGTGTACCGAAGACCATAGCATCTTCACGAGTATGGTTCGATGCCCAGATGTACTTTGAACCTTTAGATGAGCTGTCAAATGAATCAACGATCCAAAATCTGTGATGGGAGAGAAATTTGAACCACAAGATTTGGTTCAGCCATTGGATAAGCTTTGAACAGGGCCCTGAAGAATTGAAGTGCATTCTGGCTTTCAACTTCATTAAGAATTTTCATATTGAAAGCTGAGTTGGGTCCATTCACAAGTGAAGAGTGAAGTTTCTTCAAAGTGAAGAAACAGTTCAAAAGCTAGAAAAGTCCCTATTTTTGGGTCCTTTGCCCGTTTTGACCCAAACGAAAGGCTATAACCTCCAAACGAAGGGCACCCAGACTGTACCTGCAAGTACGGTACAACAAAACAGAGTGGTTGCAGCGGAGAAAGTGTTCACCAGAAGTAGTTTCACCATTCCACTGGGCACGTTGTTGGGAGTTGACGACTGAGTGCATTTTGGAAGGCGACGCCGATTTGGCTTTCAAATTGGTGGAAAAGCGGCGAGTGGCCTAGTAAGAAAAAAAGTGCAAGTCATTATTTTCAACTTCTGACATCACTGTTGGCCTCGACATATTGTTCTTAGCCTAAGGCAGAAGTTTTAAGCAGTTTTGCGATGGCAATCATGGGAGAGTCCATTTTGAGTGAAAGTAGCAAATTGGATGGGATTTCCAACTATGCAGTGTGGAAATTCAAAATGAAAAACATACTGATGGAGAAAGATGTGTGGGAAGTCGTCACAGGTGATGAGAGAAGGCCGCCAAATGAAGCAGACATCAAAGTGTTCGACAAAAAGATGAGGAAAGCTTTGACCTTCATTAACTTGTCAGTGAAGGATCACATCATTACCCACATTTGTGATGCTATTACACCCAGACAGGCATGGGATGCGCTAAAGGAGCAGTTCAAGATGTCAAATCCGTCAAGAATCATGTTTCTGAAGTCAAAGTTGAATAGTGCCCGCATGGAGCAAGGAGAGCACATTCAGACGTACATGACCAGAATCAAGACAATGAGAGATGAACTGCATTCTATTGGAGAGCGCATACGTGATGTGGAGCTGGTGCATAATGCATTATGCGGCATTGCAGAACCCTATCAGATGTTTGTGAGCGGAATAGCATCAAGAGAAAGATTGCCAACCTTTGACGAGCTCACAGGAATCTTGATGCAGGAAGAGCAACGACGAGAAATGGTAAAAGCTAGACGTCAAAATACTGACGATCAGGCACTTGCGACATGCCAAAAACAAGGCAAGGGCAAGTGCAAGAAGAAGTCTAAGCAGCAATTTGCCAAGTCTCAGGAGGATGAGGGATCTTCCTGGCGGAAGAAAGACAAGTGCTTTTAGTGTGGTAAAAAGGGCCATTGGAAGAGTGAATGTTGCAAATTCTTGGCGAAACAAGGCAAGGGGAAACCAAAACAAGCAGGTAACCTTGTCGATGAGGGTGAGATTGAAGACTCTAGCATCTTCATATCTGCATTGTCATCTAATCAAGATGATCAAGCATGGTATATAGACTCAGGAGCCACAAGACACATAACAAGTAACAAGAATTGGTTCAGTAGTTTGTAGGTGTTGGATAATGGAACATCTATTTCACAAGAAAATGGTGAGGTGTGCATGATCAAGGGGATAGGCACAGTTTCAATCCAACTGTCTGATGGCAAAAGCAGGATAATCAGGGAGATACTTTACGTAACAGGTTTGAAGAAAAATCTACTTTTTGTTGGAGTCATTACTGATAAAAAGTTGAAAGTAGAATTCGCCCATGATCGTTGCTTTGTGAAGGATGCGAACCAAAAGTTCAAAGTTATTGCGAATGGAGTAAGAGAGCCCAATACAAAATTGTACAGGTTGAATGCTACAATCAAGGGGCAACATGGACTTGTATCATTCGTTCCTTCGCAAACTGAGTTGTGGCAAAGAGGCTTGGTCACTTGAACTTGGGAAGCCTCAGTTTGACGAGAAAATTGGAGATGGTAACAGGACTGCCTACCATAGAAGATCACTTGAAATCGATGTGCGAATCTTGTGTATATGGAAAGCAGCATCGAGAGAAGTTCAATAAAGGGGGTGTTGCAAGAGCAAAGAACATCCTAGATTTAATCCACATAGATTTATGCGGGCCTATGAGGACCATGTCCTTAGGAAAAGCCTTATATTTCATGACCTTTATTGATGATATGTCACGTAAGACGTGGATCTACTTTTTGAAGAAGAAATCAGATGCATTTGATACCTTCAAGAACTTCAAAAACTTGGTAAAAAATCAGACAGGTAAGAAGATCAAAGTCCTAAGATTAGATAGTGGAGGTGAGTATAAGTCTAATGACTTTAATGATCTTTGTGATCAATGTGGGATTAAAAGACAATTTACGCAAGCTCATACTCCTGCTCTCAATGGTGTAGCTGAGCGCAAAAATCGTACGATTGTGGAAAGTGCCAGATCTATGCTAGTTGAGATGAAACTACCAAAAGATTTTTGGTCAGAAGCATGTAGTACAACAGTCTATCTTCAAAATAGAAGTCCTACCATTGCCATACCAAAAATAACACCTGAGGAAGCATTCACAAAGAAGAAGCCAAAGGTGAACCACTTGCGAATCTTTGGATGTAAGGCCTTTGTACATATTCCTAAGGAAGAGAGACTTAAACTTGATGTAAAAGCTATCAAGTGCATATTCCTAGGATATGATGATCGCGTGAAGGGCTATAGATGTTTTGATCCAGTCGAAAATAAAATCCATATAAGCCGAGATGCTATCTTTGATGAATTCAAGATGTATGAAGATGAAGATTCTGAGAAGATAGACACATCCAGTAGGAAAGATGGTATAGTGAGGATACCACCTGATGATGATCCATTCATTTACCTTCCGAGTGATGAACATGAGGATACATCTCAAGATACTACTACTCAACCTCAAGAAACAGGTTGGAGAGGTAGGGACAAACCTTTTGGTGCAAGAAGGATTAAAATTGTAGGTGACAAACACAAGGAGAAGGATTTATCATGGGATACATTTTCACCAGGAAGCCGATCACCTGACAGAAAGCTCCCTAAGTGGTTTGAGAGATTGATGGAGAGCCGCAACATACATGACTTTCCAAGATCATCTAACAAGGGAGAGCTACGAAGATCAACAAGAGAGAAGATACTACCTGAAAGGTATGAAGCAAATTATGCTCTCTTATCTAGCATTATTCAAAGCAAAGAACCTTCGACGTATAGTGAAGCAAAGGATGATGACATTTGGATCAAGGCCATGGGAGAGGAGATGGAGTCAATTACTAAGAATAGCACATGGGACTTAGTAGAACCACCAGTTGGCAAGAAACTCATTGGTTGCAAATGGGTATACAGAACTAAGTACCATGTAGATGGAAGTATAGCAAAGCACAAAGCAAGATTGGTGATCAAAGGGTACGCACAAAATAAAGGCATTGACTATGAGGAGACCTTTGCGCCGGTTTGTAAGTGGAATACTCTACGTCTACTTATTGCTTTAGCTTCACATTTTGGTTGGCCTTTGCATCAGATGGATGTGAAATCTGCTTTTCTACATGGTGAGTTAGAAGAAGAAGTGTTCATGGATCAACCTGAAGGCTTTGTAACGAAAGGACATGAAAATAAAGTATGTCGCTTGAAGAAAGGGCTTTATGGTCTTAAACAAGCACCACGTGCATGGTATTCAAACTGTCATGCTCAACTCAAAAACTAATGTTGTGAGAGACTTAGTTAACCAATGTTTTAGCTTAAATCTCTCTTTTAATGATTAGTTAATCTATCTTGTAATCTCACTTGGTGAGACATACGAATAGGTTGGAATTCAAAATATAGTATCATTTGTTCATTAGTCATTTTGCTCAATAATCATTCAAGTGATCAATATGCAGAAAATATCTGCGCAATAGAATTGTAAGAGGAGCGTCAATGTTAGCTGATATTTTCGCACAAAAAATCGGGCTATTTTTATAGCGATTTTCACAGTTTTGCAAAAAATTGGCATGTAAAACCCGGCTATTAATGGTGAAATTGGCACACGTTTGCCTATAGACTGGCCCTAAATGAGGCTAGAGAAACGTTTGTGGCCTTAGAAATGGCCAGTACAGATATTTTGGGGCGTTTAGAATTAGCCAGTTGTAAGATATAGTCGGCATAACCATGCTAAAGTTTCGCCATGTACTTTGTCACTTGTTGCTAATATATAATTGTCGAGTGTTTTGTAGGGAAACCGGTCTGCCAAATCCTAAGTCATGAGACAATGCAAACAAAAAGACTGGCAACAGGAGAAGGATTTGTTCGACAAAGGGACCAAAAAATTAAAAGACTGTGTCAAGAAATTGAGACATACCTAACAACAAAGCATGGACAAATTCTGAACACTATGCAGAAACACGGGCCACGTCAATAATCCAACATAGCAAAAAATCGACCAACAGGCCAACCCGCACACGCCACTTGAAAAAATCAAGAACAAGGGAAATGGAGGACCAAGAAAAATGGAGAGCACCTAACAAGGAATAGAGGTTGACAAAAGTCTTTGCCCACCTTTTGGATAATAAATGCAAGAAGACCTTAGAGGCTAGAAAAGTTTGAGAGATATCTCCTTTTGACAAAAAGGGCATCTTGGCTAGTTTTGTAGGTATCCAATAACGGGCTTTAAATGACACCCCTACACCCTCGTGGAGGCCACTTGATGTACTTACCAATGGGGTGTGGGCAAATGGAAAAGAAGGCTTGAAGGGCATGGGAATTGACAAAGCCTCATTTTGAAAGGGGGCCATTGGGGTTTGGGTATAAAGAGAGTGCTCTCCTTGTATAAAAGGAAGAGAGTTGAAAGATGATATAGAACTTGGTGATTGTTGGGAAGTTGAGAGTTTCCTTGTTGGGCGACATTGTCATGGTTGTTAAAGCTATGCTTGCACTCCTTGATTGTTGGATGCTAATGTATTGTTCAAAGATGTGTGTTAAGGCTGGAAAGGAGAGAGGTTGAGTGAATTCATAGTTGGCTGTTTGAAACTGCTTGTAGTTGATTGATTGTTCTTAGCTTGTGGTGATAACTATGGTGAATTGTTGATTATTGTGATAATTAGTGGGTTGTGGTTAGTTGCTTGGTGATGGTTGGTAGTGCTTTCACCTCTTAATTATTGGTAGCCATGATTACATTTGGTGTTGATGCGGTTTTCTTTTACCCTTTGTTTGTCCCTTGTTATGGTGCTTGCTTGATGCATGAAAACTATCATTACTTGGTAAGATTTCATAGAGGGAGTGCTAGCATGAATGGTAATGCCTAAAGATTCATCCTCAAGAAAGAGTGGGTGTGTTTGTGCAATGTGGTAAAGGGGGTACCCTGTTTTGGTGTTAAGATACAACGCGCTTGATCCTACACTAGCATTTGCAATCAACTGTCAACTAGAATCAAAATAGTTTTACTATAAAGGAAATAATGCCTACATGCACATGGTTTCCCTGGTTGTTCTAAGCAGTAGCAAAAGAAGTTCCCAGAGGCAAATGGTAGAGTCCATTGGAAAAGCATTGTTACAGGCATCTGAGTAGTCATTTTGACTCAATACCTCTGGATTCTAATATCTGAACTACCTTTATGGATCCATGAGACTGTTGCGTGCTCCATCTTCCATGGATTTAGTCTACCGAATCAACTAGTATCAATATTTTGTTGATGGTCAGGCTTATTTGCAGGGATGGTTGTCTTTCAATGGCCCATGATTTCTAATCACAGAACTCTGACTAAGAGATACAAGCAACTAGACTTAGAGCAGAACCTCCAAGAGAATTGAGAGAGACTTGTGCTCTGATCGACCCATTCTGTCGATGGAGCGCCCCTCATCTAATGTACCTGCCTTTGTTGGATCTGTGATATTGCGTCCTATTCTGTGGAGTGCAACCTCCTATACTGCTATCTGTCCACGTTTGTATCTGTAAATCCATTTTTAAGCTACATGTGATAGTCCGACAGGCTAAGGTCCCGATAGTTCGGCCTGGCCCAACAGTGTCTTCTGTTCTTCGTCTTTGTTGAGGCTTTGGTTGGGTCTCAATGTATCATTGCCGATGTGTTCCGATATGTCAAGACTGGGGAATGTAGGAAAATGGTTGCATGAGTTCACCATTTCCAACACTCACTCTTGAATGATTTGACCATTCTTATCATCTAGCTCCAATTGATCATCTGTGTTCTGTGAACAATGGTTTGTCTAGCGGCTTTGTCAATAGGTCTACAATCATTTCTTTTGATCTTATGAATTTGACACTTAGTTCTCCTTTTGAGATCAGATCTCGAATATGATGGTACTTCAGAGGTATGTGCTTGGTCTTTAAATGGAAGACTAGATCATGGGCTAGATATATGGCACTCTGAGAATCCATCATCATGGTGCATGGTTCTCTCTATTGTATGCCAATTGCTTCCAACATCATCTGCAACCGTATTACCTCATTTGTCACCTTTGATGGTGCCACATATTCGGCTTCGCAGGAGGATTGAGCTACAAGTGTCTGTTTCTTGCAGATTCAATTCATCATTGCTCCACATGCTATCGAGTCACAGACTTGTTGTAATCTTTGTAGCTCGCCTAGCTTGCATCACTATAGTGTTGCAGCTTGAATTTTTCTTCTGGAATAATTCGAGATGACAGATCTCAGCTTGATGCATTATTGCCTTGGAGTAGAGGTGTGGCAAAAAGGACACGAAGTGGGTTTAACACAGGTGAAGTATGTCAAAGAGTTGCTGCACAGGTTTAGGTTGCAAGATTGCAAACCAGTGAATACTCCTATTGAATCAGGTAAAAAGCTTTCTAAGCTTGATGAGTCACAGTCATTTGATGCTACGCTGTATAGACAGCTAGTAGGGAGCTTGATTTACCTTATCATGACTAGACTAGATATATGCTATGGTGTTGGCATTGTAAGTCAGTTTATGGCAGCACCTACGGAAATGCATTAGAAGGTAGCTAAACGCATTTTGCGTTATGTGAAAGGCACTTTAGATTATGGCTTGATTTACAGGAAGCATGATGGTTTACCTGAGTTGTGTGGCTATGTGGATGCGGATTGGGGAGGTGACTATGATGATTGTAGATCCACCACAGGGTATGTATTCCAGTTTTGTGGTAGCTGTTTTTCTTGGTCTAGTAAGAAGCAAAGTACAATTGCTCTTTCCACCATAGAAGCAGAGTATAAGGCAATGTATAGTGCATCACATGAAGCTATATGGTTGAGACAAATCTTGGAAGACGTTGGCATGAAGCAGAAATATCCCACGACATTACATAGCGACAATCAGAGTGGCATTCAACCCTATAAGGATTGCCACATAGGATGACAATTGTTTGGCAATGTAAAATACTAAAATAAAATCGTTTTCTGCCCGCAGTCCTACCTACATAATTTTCGATGGTTAGCTATTATGTGCATAATATAGTATGTGGCTGTAAAAAAATCATAACTTTTGAACGACAGCTTGGAGGGAGACGATTATGGTGCCATTAGAAAGCCCTCAGTGAGAGCTTTTCAACGACATCAATATGACCAGTTTCGAGCTACGGTGAAGAAGTTATGGCCAGTCAAAGGTTTGGTCGGTCAATACTTGGTCAACCCGATATCTCTTTCAAGCGCAGGTGGTCAACTGCGCTTGGCAGAGATATCGGGTTGACCAAGTGTTCACCGACCAAAACTTTGATTGGCTATAACTTCTTCACCGTAGCTCGGACCTGGGTGGCCTTGGATGTCATTGAAAAGCTCTCGTCGAGGGCTTTCTAATGGCACCGTAATCGTCTCAATACGATCTGCCATTCAAAATTTACACTGTTTTTTTTTTTTTTTTGCTGAGTTGCATACTATACTACAAATAAAATGGCTTATTTACGGGCTACCCGCGATGCAGAATTACAGTTCTTTTGAAGAAAAAAAATCAATTTGAAAGAGCTACTTTACGATTATTTCAAATTTGAGTGTTTTGATTGGACCATGTGGAAGAAACATTTGAGAAAAAAAAATAAAAAGTATCTTTTTGAAAGGCCCCTTTTGTGCTCAAATTTTCTCTAATGTAAGTGCGTGATCCTACTAACAGAAACAAGACAAAAGCTATCGTTCTGAATATTTACTCTATCTCTCTCTAATCACTAACTCTGAGGAGTTAGCTACTGAAAGACCAATTTTTTGGTCATAGATCTCTATATATGTCATGTATCATCTAACGAATCAACTTTTGAATCTCTCTCTCCCTTCAATCGCTCATTTACATATATAACAACTGGAAGATCTTGCATTATTCTATCTTTGCATTTACAAGATTGCTTAACAACTGATTAACTGACTAATTAGAACAGTTATTATTGGAGCGTGAGGATGTAGACAGTCTGTACTTGGAATCCTATGTATTTTTGTAGAGTGTCATCTTTTTCGCATTTTATGCAAAGCAATATCGCATTTCTAGAAGTGTCTGAAATGGCCTAAAAATTGAGTTATCACAAGTGTCGCAAAACACTTAGTTGCACAAAATGGACCGAAGGTGACAAAGGCGACAACGTTGAGGCTTTCGCCTGTGAAACTTCTCGAGTAAAATTGCAGACTGTAGCGACAATCAGTGCAAGAATGCATATTGTTGGAAAAACAATTTATTTTCTGCAGACTATTTGAGAGAGTGATTTACATGAAAAGGAAGGAGGGGAGTTAGGATGAGTAGGAGTAAGATTAAACTCCAACATTGTTGGTTGATGAAAATATGCCTACTATGTCAAATTCGAAAAATCTGAATTCTGAGACAGTAGTGTGCAGGATATTTGTCATCTTGTATTCTTGTGCTAACACACATTGGGTATCTATCAAGAAATTAAGATTATGCTAAACAATAAAGTACCACAACATACAGAGTAATGATGATGAAAGAACTCAATACAGACTTGAAATAAACATTCGAGTCTGTCGAGTTTGGGATTAAGATATTCTCAATCAAGAAGGTATTGATTTTCTGAAACCATGCTCTTGGAGACTATTTCAGACCATACAGGGCTTTATGAATTTTGCACACTAGGTGCTCCTTACCCTTCAGCTCATATCCTTCAGGTTGTGACATGTAGATCTCCACTTCAACAGTGCCATTGAGGAATGCAGTTTGGACATTCGGTGGTGTCCCGAACTATCAACTGTTCAGAGAATCTGTCGGAAAGGTTGGTTGAGTTCACATCTCCAACACTCCCTCTTGAATGATACAACCTTTCTCGTTTTATCTAACTCTGATTGGTCTTTTGTATTTTGTAAACAATGGCTTGTCTAGCGGCTTGGTCAGCAGGTCTGCGATCATATCTTCTGATCTCACGAACTGGACACAGAGTTCTCTTTTCGAACTAAATCTCGAATATGATGATATTTCAGAGGTATGTGTTTGGTTTTTGAATGAAAATCAGATCCTGGGATAAATAAATAGTAATATGAGAATCCATCTTCATGATGGAGAGGTCTTGATGCGGTATGACGATCCCCAACATCATTTTCAGTCATATTACCTCATTTGCCACCTTTGAAGCTGCCACGTATTTAGCTTCGCATGAAGATTGAGCTACCAGTGTCTGTTTTTTGCATGTCCAGCTAATCACAGCTCCACATAATATCGAACATCCTGACTTATTGTCATCTTTATAGCTAGCCCAACTTGCATCGCTATCGTGTTGCAAGACAAAGTCATTCTCTTTTTCATAGATCAACTTCAAATTATGGGTGCCTTCTAGATATTGCAGGATTCACTTAGCCATCTACCAGTGTTGCATTCCAAAAATGGAAGAAAATTGATTGAGTGCATAGACAGAGAATGCTAAATTGGGTCTCATACAAACCGTAAGGTACATTAGACTCCCAATTAGATTTTGATATGGGATCCTCTACATCTTCTATCTTTTCTCATATGTGCTTGAACAAATTTTTTCTTCGACAATCTGGCTCCGACTATCATTGGCGTTGTCTTCTCTTTGCAATCGATCATCCATATTGCTTCAACACTTTCTCAACATATTCCGACTAGTTCAGATGCATGACTCCTCTTTTTTGGTCTCTTTTGATCTGCATCCCGAAACATTTTGCTGCTTCTCCTAGATCTGTGATTTCACACCTCATGCAATAATCATGACAATCTTTGAACAAAGTTGCTCACCAATAGTCAGCTCTTAAAATTTTCTGAGCTGTGGTATCTCCATCAAAATGCCCGCCACATGCTGAGTCATGGCATTCTTCAATAATAAAGGGAATTTCAACAGACATCACACATCTCTAATAAGTACCTTCAATGCCCTTGCGATAAAGTCTTCCATCCATGACCTTGAATCTGAGGGCCTACAGCCTTATCTTCTTTTTTACCACCTTGGTAAGACCTTTTGGCAATTTCAAGGTAGGAAGATATTCCACTAAGGTCTGGTACCATTGGGGAACTTTAGTATCTAGTCTGAATAAATTGTTGTCAACCTCAACATTTAATAGTGAACTCAGATTCACTATCAGCCTAGTGCAGACAATCATCCGATTCAACTTCCTATAAACTATAATCACACATTTAATCATAAGTTACTGGCCTTAGGCAGTTTAGATCGAAACTCATAATCAAATTCCTCCAAAGCAGCCAGCCATTGAATGAGCCTATTAGGTGGACCCAAGATCCCTATGCCAAATATAAGCACGTCACTTCAAGCTAGTAAACCTACTATTTACATTCATTTACACAATCACCAATTGCAGATGACCAAGCCATTGTTTTTACCTTGGATGTTTACAATTTTACATTCTAACAATGCAACAAGGACATAGAAAATATGCTACAACTCACTATAGTCCTTGTTCTTTGAAATATTTGACCTAGTAGAAATGCTAGAAAATTGGACATGAGTGCATGCCTATCTCGCCAATAGAAGTGGTACTTTAAGCTTAGAGGCTTTTGGTCACACTCAATAAAATGAATAATTCATGATTCTAATGTGCTTTAGTCCAAAATCAATAGGATAAGTAGCTTTTGAGAGAGAAAAAATGATTTGTCTCATGGCGGAGAAATTCCAACAATTGATTTATAATCAAAATTAAAACAACATTTTTTAAATTTTTGTGTAATTGTCTTACAAGGTATATACATTGTCATATGGGTTAAAGCATTTATAGCAACATCTACAAGCCAAATTCTACCAAATGGCATGCCTCAAACATCTTGAATCAAGCCTCATGTGACCATAATGCTTATGCTAAGTATGAAACAATAAAAATTTAAATATGGTCAGGAGCCAAACTTGCAACAAACCAAAAAATCCAAACCTTGTAATGTTATGATGACAAAGCTAAATAGGTAGTATATCTCTTGCAACAAGAATCTTTATGACTAAAACATTTTCAAGAGTAAGTTTCAACCTTTGATCAAGGAACTTCACAACATGAATTATATCAATAGATATGTTAGATTCTTAAGATCTTTGGTAACAACCTGTATTCATAATTGTGACCTTTCAATAATAGATTAGGAACACATCAACTTAATCATTAGATCGTTTTAGTCACCCACACATTGATTGCAAGTTTAGCTTGCTACTTTTTTGTCAATATGTAAGTAAGCTCTTAAATGTTAGATGCATTTGAGCTCACTAAATATATTATCTTATTCATCTCATAAATTTCTTTTGGCTTGGACAACCAACCTCTCCTTCCTTATATTGTTGGTTTCTTCACAACATTATAGAAAGACCTTCAATTTTTTTGTCTTAGTGCGGAGATTATTTATGTGTCACATCATCTAAGTATGTTTTCTTAAAAGTTGTCATGAGTGCCAATATACTGATACATTTTAGTCTTTTCATAAACCTTTTGTGTAAGGAATTTTTTGTCTCGCCTCATATTTCACTATAAGCATACAAAGATTTTAAAAGTGACCATTGTACTCCCGCTTTAGTTTTTTTTGCATCGAGCACACCGAGATTTACCACGATACTCTTAAAGCTCTAGCCCCAATTTTTGAAACGAGCATGCAAAGAAGTTATTACATCTCATGCTTAACTAACTAATCTCTGAAGTTACCCATAGCAGTTAAATGTAGAGCAAGGCCGAAAACTCAAAAAACGGCGACTAAAAGTTACCGGTTTGCATTCTTTCTCTACGTAGTTTCTCTCTAAAGTGAAATTTCTTAAAGCACCCATTTTGAGCCCATATTTCCCCTAATGTGCAGATGATTGCAAGCCGTACAAACCATTGGGGCATTTGCAATATAGCCATAACATCAGCCACAACAACAACAACAACAACCACAACAACAACAATCACAACAACAACAATGACCCTTGAGTATCAATAGGGACAACATATGCAACAATAGCCATTTCAAAGGCATATCCATTATCATCAAAATTTACCAAAGGATATTTGTCTATTTTGCAATCAGTTGAAATATCATTATTTCAATTGTGCTCCATATCATAGATAATGAATTGGGAATTTAACGTTGAGATCACCTTTACTTTGATAGAATAGCCACTTTAATGATCATAATCTAGTGAAAAATCAACATCACAACCCATCACCAATTAAAATGCATGAACAACAAGCACTTGTGCAAGTAATTATTGTCGAAAAACCAATTTTTGTGGACATTCAAATGGTGACTCGTAATAGGGAAAGAAGTGTTGGCTGATGAGATGGAAAATTGGTATTTGAAATCCATGAATTTGTATATTAATTTGTATTCATTATCCTTTTTGTCAATATTCGGATCGCTAACTATAATCTGATTAATGTATGTTTGTGCAAATACGTAAAAGACATGAAGAGAAAATTAAATGCAAAGATTTGGGCAGAATTGTTCAGATAATAGAGCAATCTTGATACAAGATTTATAAAAGCTCTCATAAATATTAATATATTTCTCATTTTTTGAGAATGTACATATGTGTCCTGTATTTAACAATGGATGCTTTTTTCTCATTGTCTCTATCTTTCTATATGCCCATAATTAATTTACAAGGCATTACATAAAAAATGTATATCTCTATTTAATCTATTATTTACAGCTCAAAGTAATATGGATTATCTCCACCCTACACTAGCGTCAGTTGTGGACTTGATTGGCCTCCCGTTTTCGCAGCTGGACTGGGTGTTGCATGAGATAATAAGTTCACCAACATCTGTTGACAAAACTCATACATCTCATTCATTGAAAATGCTCGACATTTATAGTACAAATCCAAAAGAACCGAGTCAATTGACTTATCAGAAACCAAATCGAAAATAACTTAGTTAGCCCATTCACTAGTCTATTTACCTTTCGTATATCTGGAGCCCCGAATTGCATGATGTACCACTCTAAGAAGTCCTGTACATTGCGGATGGAGAACCATCCACAGTTATGTCCATCATCTTGTTGAGCTGACTTCAATCACAAAACATATAATAGGTTAGTTGTGCACTCTGAAAAAAACAGATCATATTACCTATCAGATACTTGATGAGAAATACTTACTTCTGCATCAACAATCTCCAGGTGGCTATTTACAATGGCCCCATCCAGCCTTGGCAAAAATGGCAACATTCTGCTGTACATCACGTCCATTTCGGCATGGGTAGACTTTAAGGAGTTTATCTTTAAACAGATGGGATTAATGATCTCATCTGAGTCTTCCCTAAGGAAGATTATATGCATACTCCGATGCTTACTGCAAACAAGAGATGATGTGATTTACATAATTAATTGAACTTAGACAAAAAGAAAATTGACCTCCTAGCTTATCAATTTCTTTGGCAACATACTCATCAAAAATTATATACCTCTTAGAATCCAAAAATGAATCTTTGGGATCAACAAGAAATATTACACAAAGATCCTTATAAAAATCACCTATTAAACTTAAATCTAGATCCGATATTATTTTATCTACAGTCGAGTTCATATCCTCGTTATTGTGGAATGGATTGGAGGAATGCAAGAGGAACTACTTGAATAGTTAGGGGTGGTGGGAGGAGAAGAAGGCACTGCAGACTGGTGTGATGGTCCAACCAAAGGATGAGAGATGTGAGGGGGGATGGTGATTCGCTGACTACCACCCTTTGCTTGGCAGGCCTGTTGGGCTTGGTCTGCTTCCTCCTTCTTTGTTGAGAAACATGACCTCTCTCTGTAGGTGGTGGCCTAGAGGTGAAGCCACTCTTAAAGACCTGATTGTATATACTCCTCAGCCTCATGACAAGATGCATGTCCTAAGGCATGAGGGTAACTCTCTTAGCGTGCATTGTGCAAAGCGTGGAGTCCTCAAAGAATTTGACTTGAAAGTCCTCATAGGCAGTATGGAGGGCTTCTAGGGCTGTTATGTCCCAGCGAACATCATGTGAGAGTGACCTTGCTACTAATTTCACAAACCTGTAGAAATGAGCGCGTGGAATCAGAAGATTCGTTGTCCTCTGAAGTCTCCTGATATCCCTTAACCATGGTCTTCTAGGCCGACCTACTCTCCTACCAGTGCCCACTTCCCTTTGTACAGGAGGGCGAGGAGGCGGGACAAATGTGGTAAGGCATGTTGTCTGCTTGGTACGGGCCATTTCAAGCTAGGGTATCGATATGACGCGCCAATGAGAAGGAAAAGCAGATATTCGACAGGGGAGGCGCGTGATGGCTATATGAGAGATGGCGTATCGCCACGACGCAAGGGGGGGAAGCTGTACTGGTATGTGGGTCCTTGGGCGCGTGGTAGCGATATGCATCTAACGAGGAGCGGAAGTGAACGAAGAAAGCTAAGGAGAGCCAGAGAACGAAGAAATTCAAAATTGAAATATGAGCCAAAAACATCCTTTTATACATGTAGAACGTCCCATCATATTCACACGTATGATGTGACACCTCCACTCCCCGCACGTGTGGTCACACGTGTCATCACATAGAGCTGTCACGTGTCAGGACATCAGCGGTTCGTATAATCATACGGTTGGCACGCACGTGCGAGGACACGTGGTGACATCTGGACCACACACACGTCACAAGACGACTGGATCGTACGATCGTACAGTTGGCATGCACGTGCATACAGTGCATATCGCCATCACGTGCCCACGATTAAACCGTTTATGTCCCCTTGCTAACCAGCATGTCATATCGATATGGCCTCCTCTTCTAGTAGTTCGATCTATTATAAAGCTCTTAGTTCTTTCCTTGTTGATGCTGAGGTTAGCGACAGACAGGCCACCGCCCATATATACTATTCCAGCTGACCAGCAGTCTACCATTATTGTTGGTCACAATTTAGAAGTTGATGGTATGATCCAAGCTGACGAGGAAGATTTGGTAAGTACACCTTCTCACAAAAATCATTTACTATTTAACGTGTAACTGATGATTGATCTGCTAGTTTGACTAACACTTGATTATGTGTTGTAGGATGTCGTTGAAGTTGATGCCTTTGCTAGTAGGCATGGAGGATTGAGAGAGACAAGGCGGGAGACAGAAGGATGCCTCATTGGCTCATTATTTGAAACATTTTTTTAATAACAAAATTTGTGTTCTTCATGAAAGGTTTTTTGTGAATGTGAGAACTTTAATCATGGCCATCAAGGCCCTATCTTAGTCTGCCCAAGGGCATAAATACCCAAAAAATACATATAGAATAATTTTTGTCAAAAGAGATGTTGCTCTTAAAGTGTTTAATTACGTGCTAGAAAATGTTCCTATGAGATCCTCTGGTTTGGCAATTCTATCAAGATATATAGATTTGAGCAAACGGCGATCCAATCGATTTTTGGATTTGTATGATAGGAAAAAGTTCCTTCATGACCACACAGCAAAAATTGTCCTTAGAGACAATGAAATAAAATGATTGTACTCTTTTTCATTTAATGTATGTGAAATTTGAGAATTTTTGATCACACGCGTTTGAACTTTATTGAATGCCATCAATCTAATTTTGGCTTATAAATTTACATGCTTTTTTGAATCTTTGATATTCAGTTGATCTTGTTGTGTATCGAACTTGAGCTCGTCTATAAAACCATTGGAATAGCTGAATGAGGTAACTATTTTTTGAGGATGTTCCACCATGTTGCGTATTTCGATGAAATGCTGCTCTTGCCTGCCAATGTGATTTCTCCATTCCTTGTGAGGACCATATACTCAAACTGCCATACTTTTTTGCAAAAAATAATGCGTGATGCCTTAGTATGTGCTGCAATATCAAAGATTTATGCATTGGTTAGAATCTATCAAGCAAGTTATACTAAAATTATAAAATTGTAAGACACTGTTCAAATGTGTCTTACCATGTAGTGGGTGATGTGATCTGAGCCCCAAGCCATCCGAACTACATCTACAAACTCTATTGCTGTTTTCTCCAATAGGAGTGCATCTGCATATGAAATTGTGTCTTTTCTAAGCACTTCAATCATATTATCGAGCTTTTTCCAAACTTCAACCTTCTTTACCCTTGTTGTTCTTTTATCTTCAAAGTCTTCTGTTGCAGAAATAACATCTTTCCATACCGAGTATTGGATCTTAGACGATTCTTTAGAATGATTTGATAAAAATTGACGAGCTTTGACTCCTCCTATGCTAGGTTTATTGGGTATGTTTCTTGTTTTTCCCAAAAGCTTTTCATCTTTTTGTATTTTAACATGGCCTTTATGAAGGCCTGTTTTTGACAACACTTCCTCTAATCGAGCAATTGCTTGTTTTGATGCTGACTCTGGCTTAGTATTCCATGCAAACAAGATATGAAGGTATATTAATTTCTCTATGATCCTCACCTCTCCATGAAGTGTGCAAATATGCACATTTTGTAAAGGGATTGGTAGTACTGGTTTCCAGTTGGGATCTTCAATATCTCTTGAAACTCTTGTGTTCCTTGAAATGTCATTTGATTATTTCATACAATATAGACATGGATGTTTTGAATTTGCTCCATGAGATACATTGAACATACATTTCAATGACTTCAAGTCTCCAGCTAGATGCCATTCCACCAAAATTCACCTCTTTCAAGAACACTAAGTACTTTATGATATCTGGATAACTTGTTCTGCTAAATCCAGGAAAGAAGATCGTGATCCTCCTTGATAACCTGTTTAACATATGGAATCACAAGTTTTTATGTATTCAAAACAATTACCAAAAGCAATTGCACATGAATAATAGCCATTTTTTTACCTAAAAACATGCTAGCCACCATATGTTGTTTTTTGATTGCACACTGAAGTTGAGATCCCTTGAGTTTGTTGCATTGCTCAATGCTCCATTCATGAGAGTAATACTTACTCTTTCCAACTTATAGCTTCCGATTCATCTAGCTTGACCACCAGAATAAGTTTGCTCATACTAACACTTGTAATATTATAGAATTTCACTATAAATCTCAATAAATGATTCAAATCCACAAATAAGTTATTGGTAGAATTATATGACAAATTGCCAGACTTTGAATTGTAAACCTCATTGATGTGAAAAGGGATTCCAATGACATTTTGCATACCCTTATTCAATACATCTCTCTCCAATCTTATCTGAAAAGGGCGAGAAATGGAAAATTTTCTTGCATGCAATTGTCCAAAAGCCTCTTTAATAATTTTAAATATATTGGCATATGCCTCCCTACTAATACCTGAGAAATCACATGCTCTTTGAATTAACGTTCGGTCGATTACCTTACCGACCTCGTTCATCAAATCCTCAGTGACCTTGGACTTGATTCAAGAATACCGATTATTGGCAAATAAAGACTTTGTGGACTTGGTTGTCAATACCGAACTCAGTGATTTTTCGATCAGGTCATTGCCCTTCATATGCTCCTTTGCAACCAATGCTGATCTGCAAATGATTATGAAAATCAAGAAACCCAAATAGGACACATAATAAATGTCATGCTTCACAAAACTAAAATAAAATTGATTCAAATCAAATCCTTACTTGAATGCTTAATCATTTTTCTCCGTTGGCCTCCATTTAGCAAAAGCTCATCAATGTCCTTCAAAATTCTTTTTCACTTATTTCTTTTTTATTTCTTATCTAGTATGCGAGTTTCTTCTTTTAACTGGTCATTTGATATACGTAATGTCTGAACAACTTGTCGGAATTGATCAGTACTTGCATTCAAATTTAACATAATATTATGTATACGTGCATTATCTTCTTTTGTTTGTAATAATGTGGTCTCTTTTTCTCTATAGTCAGCAAGCAAACCATTTAACATACATTCTAAACTCTGTATTTTTTTAACCGAGTTTGCAACACCATAAGTCATCAATCTTTCACAATAACCCAATAAACTGTTTTCTCCGTCACACAAAAAATGGAGCCATCTTTTGTATTGTGTCATCTTCCATCTTTTCTTAATAAAACTCTCTTGGCTTCTCCATCTCCATCTCTCTCTCCCTCCCTCTCTCTCTCTCTCTCTCTCTTTCTCTCTCTCTCTCTCTCTCTCTCTCTCTCTCTCTCTCTCTCTCTCTCTCTCTCTCTCTCTCTCTCTCTCTCTCTCTCTCTCTCTCTCTCTCTCTCTCTCTCTCTCTCTCTCCCTAGTTGGGATAGAATAGCTTTGGATAGGCGCTCGAGCCCCCAAGGTCTGTCCAGATGGTGATAATCACCTACCTTAAAAGTGATAGCCACAATCGCTGCCAAGATCCATATCAAACAACATAGCTCAACGTGTCTATACACCTATATATATTTGGACAAATGTACAATCAAGAAGCATGGTCGTCAAGAAAGTCAATCGATCAAGTATTGTAAATTGAAATGAAACAAATACAGTAGATGTTATTACATTGATTAGATTCAAACAAAGAGTCAGTGTAAGCTATCAAATGATCTTCAAATTATCGACCCTACCATAGAACCAAAGTTAGTTTTGAGTAAATGGTTATCATTGTACCATTTTAGCTAACTTGTACTTGTTACTTTTTGAATCAATATTGCATTTTAATTTATGTCAGTGTGAATGTATGCTTCTCTGACTAAGTATTCTATTTGATATTGTTCTCGTATAGAATTGTCTAAACTATCTAATAGTTTTGCAATCAATAGTTTAATGACTTTGTGTTTGTCTACATAATTAATCTTATCGATTCTGACGACTTTGAAGCTAGAATCAAGTAGAATTAGTCGAGTCATTCGACTCACCATTCTAATTCGAATATGATAGGTGGCGGCTTATTCCGTAGAGCCCATCGATCTGACCTATCGGACCTTCCATTTTCTCCAACACTGAAAATGAGAGTGTTTAGAATATGTCATGTTTTGAATCGAAAGGCATTAGTGAAAATTCCTTAAAAATGTCGTTACAAAAATAATATGTAAATATAATTTGAGCTCTTTTTTTGTTTTAATGCGATTTGGAATTTCAAAATCATGCGTTGTCTTGAAATGTTGTTTCATTTTTTATTATGATGGTTTTATGAAGTTTGTAAAAAACACGTTATAGTGCTTTATTAAAAATATGTATTTTTTGGCACTGTTTTTGGATATAATTTAGAAATTAAAAAAAAAAACCCCATGATTTTGGCCTAAAAATAGGTAGTCTAAAAAATACCAAGAAAGGTTACTCTTTTTTAGGTCAAAATCTTAAAACAAATGCCATCATGTTATTTAAGACCTATCCTTAAAAAGTTTAGTATGGGAGTGTTTTGGACCATCTACAAAGGCTGGTTGTAAGATTAGTTGAAAGATAATAAATCATCCTTGAAGCACACTATTTTCATAGAAAAGTATTTTGAAACCCTCATTTGATTCATCTTTAGTAAGCCTAGCCATCATGTTTATATGCTTAGTCATGTTGTGCAAAATCCCAGTGAAGATTCGTTATGTTTCACAAGGAAAATCTTGTGGCACATTCTTTAGCACTAGAAATTTTGGCATTGAGCATAGAACATCACAAAGGAATGTACTTCTATTTTTACAAATCATTGTATGCTTGCACTTTGCAAGGTAAAACAGCTAGCAAAATAGCAAACACTAGCTATTTAGCATTTCATTACTTTCTTAGGATATGAAAATCAAAGACTATTTGAAATAATCCAAAAATTTCTTCGGACATGATTTTGCATGATAGAAGTATGATAGGACAAAGTGGATTAGAGCAGATTAATATGAAAGCTAGACCATTACCACCAAATATCAAACTCTAGTTTCAAGATTTAAGTTACATACTGCACGGGGATTTTTTTTTATTTCTTGTTCGTTAAAGTGATGTAATATTCTAACTTTAAGTTGATTACAAGGATCACTAATGATCATCTATTAATGTGTGCATTTTATGTCACATAAACTTTCTAAGCAAGGCAATCTTCCCTTGAAGTAATATTCCCCTTAGAAGCAATATTCCCTTAATGGTTGTCCACATCAACATGTCTTAAATTGGGTATCATATTATAAAATGTTGTACATATTTTCAACTAAGATCTACTTTTCTTGTGCATCATATTTCAAAACCAATGATAGTGACATAAAGGAGTATGATGATACCAATTCAATAACACTTGGTGGAAATGGAATCAAAATCTACAAAAATTCACAAGATGGATCATGATGTGCATTGAGCTTTAAAACAACTAATTATAAATGGCTTTATGAAAAGAGTAAATGTCAAATCACAAGAACTCCTACAAATACTATACTTTTCATGGTTTTAAGCTCATCTCATATACAATTATTGAGACTTGAATTTATAAGCTCAAATATGGGCTTCTACCATTGTTCTTTTTGTGACCAAGTAAAAACACAAGGTGATGGACACTTCTAAAGCTAGCCGCTACGTATTTTAAGCAATAACATCATCTACTAGAAGTCATTTAAAAATTCCTCACATCACTCACCTTTCACACATACATACCATAAAGGAGACATTGTTAAAATCTATAGTGAGAGCTCATTTTCACACATACGTTATTGCTTGGAATATAAAATGATCCACAAATCAATTTAGAGGTTTTTTAACATGAGCCAAGCAAAAATATATTCATTTAATGAGTCTTTGGCTCATTAACATGGCGAAAACCAATCACAATTGGGCCCATAGCTCATAATATGGTTGTAAGCCCACAAAGCTTCCATAGACATGCACATACCTCAATGCCGACTTCATAATTCCATGAAAAAAAATGAGGCTTATTAGAGGAGGGAAGTGGCCATTGTTGGCACCTTGGCATTTTTTTTTTCCCATCCTCTCCCCTCCCATGTTGCTACTACTAATCCTATATGAAGATGTTTCTCAAGTTAATGGTAAGCCTTGTTTGAGGTTATTTCTAGTGGTATGGTCTATCTAGCAACACTTCTAATGGTGCTATATCTTTGTGTTGACAACATATCTTCAATAGGGAGCTACTTTCATAATAGCCTAAAGCTTCTCAAAAAAAGAAATTCAACCTAATATTGCATGTTTCGAATGCTCTCTCATGAGGCCCCTCATGTTGGTGAAATGATGATCTTGAATTTACAAGATTTCTCTTTTGTGATAACATACATGATGGACACTTAGTGGGTCCCGCCACATGACACGATATAGTTAGGGTTAATATATGTGAGGGCATTGGCATCTTGCATGTATAAGCTCACCAACCCAAGGGGCATAGGTCATGTGCCAATCTTAGCATTCAAACACTAATCCATTCAACATCAAATTATTATGGAAAAACAAGAAATCAAGAAAATTATCAAGAAATCAAGAAACTAGATAAAAGTTGCAAACCTTCACCAAATATGACAAAGTATCATCATTCATCATTATTGATCTTTCAATACATAGGGCTTAGAGCATGGTCAAAGCTCTCATGTGATTTTGGGCACATGAACCACAAGACACTTCAAGAAAGCTCTCCAAGAGAAGCTTCAAGTCCAAATTAGACAAAAGAAGAACACCCACCAAATTTAGCATGACCTCAGCTATTTATAGTGGTCCTTTGTGTTTCTACTATGAGTTTGGGACCTTACTTAGCTAAATTGGGCCTTACAACCATTATTACAAATCCCTTATTTACAAATTTAGCGCAGTTGTTCAAGCCACTTTATTAACTGTCCTATTGACTAATTTTGATCTAATTAGCTCCATTATTACAAATCCCGCTATTTACAAATATAGCGTAGTTGTTCAAGCCACTTCATTAACTGTCCTATTGACTAATTTTAATCTAATTAGCACTAAAATTAGTAAGCTCATGGTCTAATTACATGCAGCACATAGTAGCCGATTAGAACGGGAGAGCTATTCTGCAATATTCCTGCTCTCTTCTTCGTTCTCGTTCTTCCTATCTCCCTTGCCCCATCAATGAGCTCTTTAGATTCACCAAAATTATATTTATTAAGAAAACATCTGAGGCATTCAACTGTTTCAAAGATTTCAAACAGTTTGCTGAGACTCAAACTGGTCAGAGGATCAACACCCTGCAGTCTATTTCTAGGGGAGAGTATATGTCTGATGAAATGGCGAACTACTTATTTTCATGTGGCGTGCACCATCAACTCACTGCTAGCTACACTCCACAATAGAATGGAATAGTTGAAAGAAAGAATCGAACACTCACACAATCCATGATGTCCAATGCTCAGTTACCCAAGAAATTTTGGGCTGAAGCCCAAGAAATTTTGGGCTGAAGCAAAATCTATAGTCTGTTATTTGCAAAATCATTCCAACACAAAAGCAGTTGACTCTAAGACTCCGTTTGAAGTCAACATCACATAAAACATATCGCATCTATGATGTTGAAACTGGTCAGATATCAGTCAGCTGAGATATTGTCTTCCTTGAAGACGATTGTTCAACCACAACATGAAGACATCCCTGTCATACACCTAGGAGATTCATCTACTCAAGGACCTATAGTTCGAAGATCTACTCGAAAACCTGATCGATTCGTCTCTCAAGCATTTATTATCAGTCATGATGAACTTACCTCTGCTGTAGAATCATTATCAATGTCAGATGCAGACAAATGGAAAGTTGCCATGGATGCTGAGTATAACTCATGGATGAAGAACAAGACCTAGAGTCTTGTTGATCCTCTTGCAGGTACAAAACTAATTGACACTAAATGGATCTTCAAACTAAAGCTCAAGCCAGATGGATCAATTTCCAAATGGAAAGCCCGATTGGTGGTTAAAGGATATGAGATAGATTACATTGACACTTTCAGTCCAGTGGTAAAACATCAATCTATTCGAACGTTGTTGGCTATAGTTGTTGTAGAGGATCTGGACATTCATCAGATGGATGTCCAGACACCATTCCTAAATGGATACATTCAAGAAGATATTTATATTTATCAGTCATAAGGTTATGTCTTTCAAGGCCTAGAGCATAAAGTATGTAAATTGCAGAAGGCTCTCTATGGGCTCAAGCAAGCTCCAAGGGCTTGGTTTGAAAGAATTAATCACTTCTTGTTGCAACAACAATTTATTTCTTGTTCTGCAGATTCAAATGTGTATCTGAAGCATAAAGGGTCAATCTGTGTCTTAATAGCACTATATGTCGATGATTTTTTAATCATCAGCAATTCTAATCAGTTATTGTTCGAAATAAAATCTTTACTTTCACAAGAATTTGAAATGACTGATTTAGGCCCAGTTCACTACCTACTTGGTATGAAGATCACCAAAGATCGCGCAAACAGAAGAATCACCATAAGCCAAGAAGTCTATCTAACCAATGTACTTCGCAGATATGGCATGGAGGACCTTAAGCCGATAGATTCACCCATGGATCCAAGATCCAATCTATCAAAAGACATGTGTCCCAGAATCGAAGCAGAACAAAAAGAGATGTGCAAATACCCTTATCAGTCGATAATCAGATCAATAATCTATTCTATGATCTGCACTCGACCTGATCTTGCATATATGATAAGCACATTGTCACAATACATGTTCAATCCAGGATTACAACATTGGAAGGCTCTTCAAAGAGTATTAAAGTACATTCAAGCTACAAAGCACAATGCTTTGTGCTATAATGGAAACACAGAAGCTGCACTTACATTAGTCACCTATTCAGCTTTTGACTAGGCAGGAGATGTTGATAGCATAAAATTCACACCTGGATACATCTGCTTCCTTGCAGGAGGACCCATTTCATGGAACAACAGAAGCATAAATGCATTTCACTGTCCTCTACAGAATCTGAATATGTTGCAGCTACATCAACAGGGAAGAAAATTATTCGGCTTAGAGGTTGCTATAGAATTCGCGATTTTCTCAAATTAGTCCAACTATACTCTTGTGCAACAATCAGAGTTGTATAGCTCTATCTCTAAACCCATGAAATCATTCTAGAACTAAATACATAGAAGTTCAGTTTTACTTTCTTAGAGAGAAAGTTCAGAGTAAAGCAGTTTTACTAAGTAACTACCATACTAACATTATGTTGGCTGATATTTTGACAAAACCCTTTTCAAGAGAGAGACATGCTACTTTGGTAGGTATGTTAAATCTCGATTCGGATTCAAATTCATAGTAATAAGCTTAAGGGGGAGTGTTGAAGTTAATTTTACTCCTACTCACTCTAACCGGCCTCTTATTCACTCAAGAAAATCACTTTCTTACAAGCAGTCTGCAGAAATGAACTGTTTCTTGCACAGTTTGTAGTTTTACACGCAATCTTCAATAGACGAGGAATGCGAAATCTCAACATTCCAGAAAATCGAGGGGGCATAAGGTTTTTTCAAAGAATGTGAAATATCGTAGATCTGCACGGAATTTTGTACAAGACATGTCTACATCTTCACACTCCTTTGAATAACCGAGCTACTGATCAACTACAGAACTGTTAATGATCTTGTAATTGTAAAGTTAGAATAACATAAGATCATTGAAACTGATAGATTGATCATTTTAATCGATTTTCACAGTTGGTCCATTTTGAACGGATTTTGAAATCTCAGTTTTTCGTAAAAGTTTAGATTGGTCCTTCTAAGTTGTTATTGTTCAAATCAATCTGATATTGATTAAATGGAATTTTCTTAATAAAGTGAAAGACCTTGTTGAGTTATATCAACCCGTTATGAAGGTCCAGTACATTTTACTTTTTAGTTGAAGATTTGGATCTATCGACTAATTAAGCTGATTTTTCTGTTTCAGAAAATGAATATGGCAAATGATGATGTAGCTCTAGATGGTCAGGTGCCTATGCCTACCTATTTGTAGATTTTCCAGTAGTTAAGCAACGTGCTTAACGAAATGAACAATCAGAACACTTTAAGGGATCAACAAATGGAAGTACTATTGAATCAAATTAAGACGCTATCCTCGCTGAATTTGGGCTTTCCGCTTGAACTATTTTTGAGGGAGAAGAAAGAGAAGATGTTTGAGATTAGATTTAGCACGTACGGACATAATCCTAGGGTATGAGTGGTTATTTGATAAATCCCCTGATATAGATTTTGAGAAGCATGTTCTCTCTTTTTAGGAGGATAAAAAAATAGTTCCACTGTTTGGAGACAGATATGTGCATCCGTCTTCATTTGCTAATGTAGTGGAAATTTTTGATTCATAGTATGAAGCTTATTCTTTATTTGCCAAACCCATTTTGGATTTTTCTAAAATGCATCCAAGTAGTTGTGAATTGTTAAAAATTCTTAACTCAGTAGATTTAGATCAGGAGCAAATTGAGAAGAATAAGATATTGTTTGAATTCAAAGATGCGTTTCCAGTTGAATTACCTCATGGAATACCATCGTCTAGGTCAGTAGACCACAAGATAGAGTTAATTTCAGGTAGTCACCCTATCTCTAAACAACCATATCGGTTTTCTTAGAAAGAAGAGATAGAGATTACTAATCGAATTGCAAATCATCTTAAGATGGGTCATATGCAGCCAAGTATGGGGTGCTCATGTTCTTTTGAAAGCAAAGAAAGATGGAGGCTTCCGATTGCTTTCATTCACCTAGATTTCCACTGATCTTTATCTTTCATTGAGAGGAAAGTGTGAATCAGATTCTCATTTTGGTCCCATCTGGAAGATAGTTGAGACAGAGAAAAATGAGAATGGAAT
Organism: Diphasiastrum complanatum; assembly: GCA_029204225.1. Taxonomy (NCBI): domain Eukaryota; kingdom Viridiplantae; phylum Streptophyta; class Lycopodiopsida; order Lycopodiales; family Lycopodiaceae; genus Diphasiastrum; species Diphasiastrum complanatum. The sequence continues at coordinate 407,090 of CM055099.1, forward strand.
AAAAATAAATTCACAAGGGTCTCAGGTTCTTTTGAAAGATAAGAAGATAATGGAACAGTTCTCTATCCGAGGTGGTTTACTATTTCGGAATGGGAAAGTTTGTGTACTAGCGGATGATGAGATAAAAAAAGAGGATTATTTATGAGTGTCATGACGTTACCTGTGCAGGTCCAAGTATACACATGACTCTGGACTTGGTCAGAAGAGAGTTTTATTGGCCAAAACTCAAGCCATTTGTCGAGTCTTATGTGGTTAGATGTAGACCTTCTCAATTAGCCAAAGTTGAATGCTTAAAGTCTGGAGGGTTGTTACATCCCTAGATATCCCTCAAAAATGATGAAAAAGTATATCTATGGATTTCGTAGTTGGACTTCCAAGGACCCAACACCAGAATGATTCTATTTGGGTTGTGGTGGACAGTTTAACTAAGTTAGCTACTTTTATACTAGCCAAGTCAACTGCAAAGGCTTCTGATTTAGCCTAGGTCTTTGTTGAAAGATTATTCAGACTTTATGGACTGCCAAGTGATATAGTTAGTGATAGAGATCCTAAATGTACAAGTCACTTTTGGTTAGCTGTATTCCATACGCTAGAAACCTCCTTTAGTTTTAGTTCTACTGAGATGGCCAGACTGAGAGAACTAATCAGACTATGGAGGATATGTTGAGAACATATGTGTCTCACAGGCAATCTCAGTGGGAAGATTATGCTCCTTTGATTGAGTTTGCTTACAATAATAGAAGACATTCTGCTACAGGTTATAGTCTATTTATGCTGATGTACATGTTTCAACCTAGATCCTTGGTAAATGTGGAAACAAAGTTTGTTAAGATCCAAAAAGTTGCGTTGCATGACATGCATGAAATGTTGCAAGTGGCCCGTGATTGTATTAGGAAGCACTATGCCAATCTTAAGTGGTCTCTCAGAGATTTTAGAGTTGATGACTGGGTATATCTTAGAATACCTAAAGATTCTAAGACTATGCGTATGGGAAAGCATTATAAATTGTCTACCATATATTGTGGACCATTTCAGATTATAAGAAAAATCGATTCTTTAGTTTACGAGATTGATCTTCAGGACGAGACCGCCGCTCCATGTAAGCCGGTTGAAAATATGTTTACATGAAGGTGACATAGTTGGTTCCGCGGAAGATCTTACCCATTTGGAGGACTTATCGCTTAGTATACTTTTGGAACTTGAAAAAGTACTCAAAGATAAACAATGTTGGGGGTATTCCCAACAAACTGTAAATAAATAAATTCGACTGATAAAATGTGTTGCGAGGGCATGGCATCCTGTGTGTATAAGCCCCTGGCCCAATGAGCACGCAAGTTAAGTTGTAAATAGAATAATAGACTTGGGCCTTTTGTAATTAAAATAAAACTTGAGGCCCAAAGTCAATTTTAGACTTAGAGTTTACTTTTTAGAGTTGGGTCCAATTTTGGACTCACATGAATCTTGTGATTTCCAATGTACTTTTTGTGGACCCTTGGATCAAGTTGGGTCCAAGACGAATGGATAGGATCAATGTGAATATTAGCCAATAGGATTGAGGGGCAAGGGCCTTCCCCATTTTATAAAAAAGCACCATTTGTACACTATTTCGGTGCTTAATAGAGAGGAGGAGACTCTATCATTTTGAGAGCTCAAGCATCCTCATTTGCTAATCACTCTTGCTTATGCTATTGTTGTGATTGCTAGTTATTTCCATTTCTTCCATGCTTTTTGTTTGTGATTAGTTAAGGTTTCTCCATAAGCAATGACATTGAGCATTTAAGCTAACCTCTATCTCATCTCTCTCTCTTTCTCTCTTCTCCTCTCTCTTCCTCTTCTTTTCTATCCTTTCCCTTCACCCAAAATCATGATGAATGTTAGTGTAGAGGAGTAGAGTTAAAGGAGGGTAGTGTTAGTGGAGGTAGAGTTAGATGCAAAGTAGGAAAATAACTAAAATTAGCATCTATGCATAGTTCGGTACCTATCCAGTGATCTAACACTTGTTGACAGGTGGGAGGGCTATATTACGCAAGATCTTCGACCCTACAGTGAGGAGAAAATAAACGAATTCCTATCAAAGTATCCCCACGAGTCATCAAGATATGGCTGGCATATATCGTTTTCAGCTCAGACAATAAAGGGCAAAGAACTACAAGCATTACCCGCCCTCCAACCACAACTAAAGTGGCGTGAACAGTTGTTCGAAAGAGACCTTGCGACCATCAGGGCCTATGTGACGAGTCCGCAACAATTACGGGTGAACGCGCACTTCCTGCTATGTACACGACGATCCAAATGGGCAAAATGCGGCACCCCTCTGGACAAACTCACAATTCAAAACTTCAATTGGCCGATCATTCATTCAGAGTACGGTTGGACTACGGAGGTGGATGCAAGAAGGGCTCTCACCACATTCGCGAATCACTATGTCAATTGCCCTGATCCAATAGTCTGCGCGGCAGCCACTTACGCCCGAGACTTAGAACATTTAATGGGGATCGAAACTAAATGAGACATATTTTCTCTCTCTCTCCCCCCCCATATTTTTTGACATTAATAAGGTGCTACCTTCAGACAAAGTCGAAGATCAGCTGCCAATCGCTCGTGTGTATTACCGAGCTGTACTTTTGGGCGATCCATGGACACGCAGATTCCAAGCATGGGTCTACCAAGATTGGCTGAGAGGAGTCCACAAGTCCCTTCACACACCCAAGGACTTGAAGAAACTGAACCGCCTCAACTATATGGAGGACGTCACAACCTACCTGATGCAGCAAAGGCAGGCGAAGAAAACTCTTTACTAAATCGGCAGAGTGCCGAGGGACCGACACTACTTCAGGCCGTGGGTCCTGTTGGGAGTATTCCCAACAAAGTGTAAATAAATAAATTCGACTAATAAAATGTGTTGCGAGGGCATGACATCCTGCGTGTATAAGCCCATGGCCCAATGAGCACGCAAGTTAAGTTGTAAACAAAATAATAGACTTGGGCCCTTTGTAATTAAAATAAAACTTGAGGCCCAAAGTCAATTTTAAACTTATGGTTTACTTTTTAGAGTTGGGTCCAATTTTGGACTCACATGAATCTTGTAATTTTCAATGTACTTTTTGTGGACCCTTGGATCAAGTTGGGTCCAAGACGAATAGATAGGATCAATGTGAATATTAGCCAATAGGATTGAGGGGCAAGGGCCTTCCCCATTTTATAAAAAGACACCATTTGTACACTATTTCGATGCTTAATAGAGAGGAGGAGACTCTATCATTTTGAGAGCTCAAGCATCCCCATTTGCTAATCACTCTTGCTTATGCTATTGTTGTGATTGCTAGTTATTTCCATTTCTTCCATGCTTTTTGTTTGTGGTTCGTTAAGGTTTCTCCATAAGCAATGACATTGAGTATTTGAGCTAACCTCCATCTCATCTCTCTCTCTTTCTCTCTTCTCCTCTCTCTTCCTCTTCTTTTCTATCCTTTCCCTTCACCCAGA
>CM055099.1:415572-430212 GCA_029204225.1 Diphasiastrum complanatum
TACCCCACCTGCACTTAGTGCTAAGCTAACAAAAGCAAGCCTCATTTAATATTCATCCACACAGGATGCTGCTCTTCCACCTATTTGCTTGGTTCGAATCTGCTCCAACGAGATGCTGCAGCAGAGTGCCACGGTAAATGCTGACCCTTTTAAAAACATTCATAGCATTGTACGAGGAGCAAATGTTGCCCACGCTGTAGTTTTTGATGAGATTCTGCTAGTTAGCCACGCCCTTTTTTCTTGGTTAATGAAGAGTTTTAAATACACTGGTTTAATTAGTGCTAACTGAAATTTCTAACTAAACCAGTTGTGGAATTGTAGGTGGGGCAGCACCTACAGTTATGTTCTCTAACAGAGATAACAGCAAGTGAGGCGCAGGCGCAGGCCTAATCAAGGAGGATTTCCAGAAAAGAATGATTACCACTTTTGTAAGGGTCAACAGGGACAAACAGTAGTAATTATGCTTCAAGTTATAACTTATAAGAAAATAGTTGGGAAGGATTCAACTTCTGGGACAAAACAATGTAGCATCAAGACGGAGCCCTCACCCCCCCCTTCCTCACGACCAGTATGAAAACTGCTATTTTAGCAAATAATAGACTATCTTTCTAGCAAACCAAGAGGTAGACCGTTTGAAATAAATCCATGTGTTATAGATTCAACTTTCCATAAACTAAAAGGCAACCATCATGGAAGATAAGCTTCGATATTAAGATGGACGGGGAGGAAGCATTGCTGGCCATTGATTTACAACTGCTTTACTTCAGTAGGTCGTCAACGATGGTGATGGCCACTCATCGTGCTTATGTGAAGTAAAGGAGAGAGTGGCAAGTGGCAACTCTAACCATCGCTAGCTCAGGCTGATGCGACTCCGGAACACCATGTGCCTACTTTGCCTTTCATGATCATCTATTCAAAGTTCTTATGCAGATTATCTGCTTTAATGTAATCAAATTATGATCAATCATTTGGCTACCATCATTCATACGTAGAAATCCAGATAGAAATGATGGTGGCAAGCACAAGTCTCTCTCTCTCTCTCTCTCTCTCTCTCTCTCTCTCTCTCTCTCGGGATATTGATCCCTTCAAAGCTGTAATTTTGATGCTTTTCTTGTGTAGATATAGCCTCTCTAAGGTGTGAACCATTGTGTCATTTGCCTCTTGAATGTGCTGAACAATCAAGAATCCAATATCTTGTAAAGTTTCTATAAAACATACAAATTTTTTTCCCACAACTCAAATTGTGCTCAGTCTGTGGAGCTTGTGCAAAATCAGACCTAGATGATTGCTCAACTCAAGTCTTCTCAACCATATCGACATCATATCATTCTTCTAGAGTACTAGCAGACTCTCCAAGCTCTTCTGTACTTACTACATTAGGTGGGGGTTGAGGTTCCTTAAACTCAAGGAATCACTCTTTCTTTGAGATTTACTTACTGCAATTAGTTGATCATGCAGTATAAACAGTATTGGCACTAAAGGGCTAGAAAACATATATGTTATACCTGTTTATTAGCGGTTGTAGCTCCTAATAGGGAGAAGCCATACCATGTGCCTATAATCTAATTCTGTAACTTATGTTAACTACTGGGAGGTCAAAAAGGTCACTAAAATGACTAAGCCCCAACATGTAGTGGCCCAACATACTGCATTTTCACAGAATGATAGCCAATTGTCAGAAACTTTGCCCAGTACAAAGATCATAGCCGCAGAATTACAAGGGTTACATAGTTTCGGCTTTTACCTCATCATATACAAAACAAGTCTCTAGATTCTATGCTCAAGAGATGAAATAGCACATGAATATATCTCAAACGTTGCACATGATCTTAATAATTCTAGTACAAAAACTAATTCGCTATTGTAACCAGAATTAAGGGTGGTTTCAGATTTGGGAGCCCTTTTAAGTCCCTTTTATGCAATGATAGGCTGCCATTGGTCCAGATTTAAAAGAAGGCCTTACCCTCTTTCATATTCAGCTTGAGTTGCATGAGGTGGCAAGGACCCTTTGCGATGTAGGGGCAACTCAACTCCAATTGTAGAATCAAAACTGTTGCTTTCAAATTGGACCAATCAATCGAAGGAGAGATGAAAGGAGGAGAACATAGATGGCCAATGCAGGAGTAGGAAATTCAGCATGAAAGGGTGATGTACATAAATCTTAGTAAGTACTAATTTTTTGGCCTCTAATTCATGACAACCATTGCTCCCACTCAGTTGCCCTTTGCCAAAGTTTGAAACCACTCTAAGATGGGAGCTTACCAAAGAGCTACTTCGTAGATTACAATGGAGGTCTCTTGGAGTGCTTTCTAGATTCCTGGATCTCTTGGAGTGTGTTTTGGACTCCGGTTTGATTCCATAAAAAGTGAAAAACGAGTATCCAAAGCAAGAGAATATGAGCTTTTTTTAAAGCCTAAAAATCTTTGTATTGTGGAAGGGCATGCCATCACAGGAGCCTTTCCAACACCACAGGGAAGACTCCTGCTTGCTTGTATTCTTTCTTCTACTTTTCCCGTCTCTTGTGGCATTTGACAGGGATATCCACTCTCTCCTTATTTGTTCGCCATTGCTACTAAACCTCTCACTTTTTGCCTCTTGATTCTCAACTCCTCTCTTGCCTTTTGCCCCTTCATTTTTCATGACATTTTGGTGGGCTTTCAACTTTACACTGACTTCACCGCATGAACGTTGTTAGAAAGCAAATCCTCGTATCTTACTGGCACGGCCAGTTTGGCCGCGACCAACTTCTCCACGTGACATGTGTCCCCAGGTGCCCCCATGATGCTGCCCGCCACCCTGCCCGAGTGACATTAAACGGTTGCTTGCCACGTGATTGATGGGTTTATCCCATAATACTTTTCCCGAATAGGTCCACCGTGCATATATACTCAAAATGTCAAAAGGCTCTCATGTGTGTGTGTGTGTGTGTGTGTGTGCCCTTGCGTCGCGCCCCCCTCCGCTCCGGCGCCTTGGTGGCAAGTGGTCCCGGTGCCAACGGGACCACCTGGCCCTGGCGCCAAGTGGTCCCGGCTCCCAGCGTCGCGGCTCGCGTGATAGGGTGGCGCCGGGACAGTGGGTCCCGGCGCCCGGTTTCCAGGCGCTCGCCTGACACTAACGATTTTGCGGCAACACTGGGGTCTCGGGTTGCATGGATTCTTGTCCCCTGCCCGGAGTCCACGTGTTGATTTACGACTGGCACGGGGCCAAAGCTGTCCCCGTGCCAATAAGCGACAATGGAAAGCAAATTAGCCCATAAGGCCTTACGGTTTTAATATTGCTACCCAAGGCACTAACTAATCAACTATTATGGAAGCCAAGTAAACATGGGTTGTAAAGGTGCATCTCACAAGACCATAAAAAATGAGGTGCATCACATACATTCAGAAAAATCCCATAACCATCTATCGACGACCCAAATCAAAGCAACTAGGTAGGTTATATATATTAAGATGTCATTAGCTCATGACCAATGTACCATTCATCAAGCTCCACCAAACCCAAAGCACATGTACTACAAATAGTCAAATAGCTAGAAACACAAACAAGGTGCAAACAACATACTTTGAAAACCTGACAAGCAAGATTAAAGGGAGGCCACTAAATGAAAGACCAAAATGTAATCAAAAGTAATTGGACAAGCTACAAGTAGCATGAAAACATATAACCATCAAAGGAGAATGAGTTTTACTTCTTTGAAATGCATGAATAAGATCGACGAAAACAATCAAATAAAATAAAACAAGAGAAAACAAGCACCACTTGCTTAAGAAATACTAGCATCACACCAAAAAGATCAGTTACCACAATTTCTTACACCAGACGTAGAGAGTGAAATTTGCATATGTTGCCAATGTTTCAAGTTTATAAAAGCAAAGACAGAGATCCATGCCCCTTCTATAATAATCAGTTGCAGGTAACTATAGTGGAATGAGAAACTCTTAAATTTTCATAAGATAGTGCACAAATTTATGCATCTTGTATCATAACCAACCATAAGCCTTCTCTAAGCACCAAGAGTGCAAGTGTCGCTTTCATTCAACAAAAATTCCATAATCAAATGCATAGGCTTGCATTCTATGTAGAAAATATTTACTATCTTCGTCATGTCAATGGCAAAAGCCATGCTTTTGGGCTTGTCACTTATCGATGGGCCAAGCTACCAACCCTGAAGACACCTTTGAGCATTAGCTTTAATGCATATTATCTCATGGCAATGCACTTAACAAGTTGGACAGTCCCATGCAACTGTTCTCATGAAGCAAAGGGGATCCATAAGAATGTGAATCCCTAAGGCGCTAGCAAACACAAAAATGATACTATCAACACACCATATGAATACCTTTTGCCCAAAGAGCTAGGAGTTTAGAAAACAATGTGGGCTTTTTTTCCCCCCTCCAAATTAATACATGCAAAGTCTGACCATGTACTTATAAACAAAGTCAAATTCAAAGCCCTAGTCAATAATAGGTGCTTCAACCACCATTATCCACCCACACCAAGTTTTATCTACAAATAACATGATAGTTATGAAGAATAGCAACTACTAACCACCATGTTGATGCCACAATTTTATATATTTCACATTAACTCTTTCTTTAAAAGTAATTGTAACTATATAAATGTTAACTCTTTCTCCAAAAGTAATTGTAACTATATAAATATTAAATTCAATTCAAACAAGTAAGTGTGATATATTTAAATGATTGGTAGTTTCAATGCCTATCAACCATAAGTTGAATATATAAATCAAAGTAATAGCTTAGAGTCTTGGCATATACTTAGTATATAGATTTTGACATATTCGAGTAAGCTTATTGATACTACCACCAAAGAAAACCTTACAGTATTTTTTATATAAATAACGTATGTATCCCCTCTTTACCATTAGTTGTGATGTCTACATGTATGAAAGAAGGTCTTTTTCGTTTTTCTTCTCTTCAAGGTGAGAAATGTAGACGTTTACCATTACATGGGAGTAGTGTGTGTATCCACATCATAACATGAATAATGTGTGTGTGTGTGTGTGTGTGTGTGTGTGTGTGAGAGAGAGAGAGAGAGAGAGAGAGAGAGAGAGAGAGAGAGAGAGAGAGAGAGAGAGAGAGAGAGAGGAGAGAGAGAGAGAGAGAGAGAGAGAGAGAGAGAGAGAGAGAGAGATTCTATTGAGTCTTAGTTGCTATTGTCTATTTGCAATTGACTACAAGTACATGCTGATATAGAGGAACATAAAAAATATGAGAACCTTGAATGATTTTATTGTTTTTGTTTTGGTAACTGAATTGTCAAAGTTCAAGTCGCTTTGATATCACACTTTTAGTTGAACACAAAATATCTGATATAAGAGTTAGGGCATCATAGCATTTTATTAATGAGGGCTCTCTTTCTATCACCACTTCAGGAATCTTGATGAATTATGACAATCAATGAAGGTATCATTCATACTATCTCTAATCAAGCTATATTAAGAATGAAAAAAATTGACAAGACGATGAACCCTACATCCCTATATATTATTACATCAATTAAATAGGCAATGTATTTTGGATTGAATTTCATATTCTTGGGAAGCATTTCTTTGCTTAAGCACTAGCACTCGATAACATCTCATGTAGTAAGTCGAGGAAGTAAATACTTAACACTACAAAGGATATAATCCTTCAATGGCTACGAGTATATCTAGTATGATAGTACAAACATTCATAAGGAGAAGACCACTTGGAGATTTTAAAAGAAGAAGAGAATCTTTACTCAAGGAAGTGTAAGAAAATAATATACATTCATGTAGTTGTCTTTTGATGGTGAGGGCTTGAACAAAGCAGTGTCATCACCATCAATCCATCTTATTGATAGATTACAAATTTAAATGACTATATCCTCAACCTAGGCTTTGAGATTGTGCTTTATGCTAGATTTGATGTGAACCAAAAAGAAATGTCTTTACAAGTTAAGATCCATTGAAGAGTTGGGGTTCTTGTAAAGGCCTAACAATCAAGAAACAAGAAACAAGAACAAAATGATGTTTCTACACCCCCTTGAATTGATTCCTTCTACCTTTGTAGTCTAATCCACATCAATTGATCTTCTAGAACAACAACTTGAAGAAGAAAAAGATCAATTTATGGAGAATGATAGCCTCTCATTGACATGCATGCCTAGCTACTCTAATCCAATTATCAATTAGTGTTAGAAACAAGTTTAATAAAAGTCAAAGGCTTTTTCTCACTCTCTTATGATGCATGCTCCAATTCTTGCTTTTTAATTTAAGTTGCACTATAAGATCTCAAGCAAGAACATCCAAGATAGAAGTCGAAATATAAATGTCACATCAATATCCAAAGCTCATATGCTAGTGCATCCAAGAAAGTAGAATATGTCATTGGCAAGACCCAACTCCATTCAACAAAGTGAGAGGAGAACTTACACTTTCACAATTAATGATATAGTATTAGAAAAAAAAATGTTTTTGTACTATATTAGTAAGATTGAATCATTCTTATGTGGAACCATATCAATTCACTAGAATATAAAACGTTTTCAGTCAAGCTTCACCTATGCATTTTTTATCTTTAATTCTTGAAATCAAAGCCACGAATCTCCTATTTACACTCATTATAGAGTTTTGCAATTTTATTTCGTTGGCTATACAATGTTAACTACACAAATATATGAAATGTTGGAAAGTTATGACATATTTATGTCTCTTGTAAGGGCACACTTTAAATAACCCCTTCTACATTTTTAATAGTTTCCTCAATATTTGATCTTCTAGCTAGATCGTTCTAAGCAAAATGAAACTAATGCATGGAGAATGACAACTTCCTGTTAACATGTATTCCTACCCACTCTAATGCAATGGTTGATCTTGCTTGAATGTGTGCTTAAAATAAGTCAAAGGCTTTTCTTCTCCCCACTCTCTTATAATGTGTGCTCCAACTCTTGTTTTTTAGCTTAGGACGAATAGTGTGATCTTAAGTGGAAGCAATAATATAAACATCGCCTTAGTATTTAAAGCTCATGCTAGTGCAACAAAGAAAGTAGAATATGCCATTTGCAATACCGACACCTTTCACATCAAAAAGGTGAGAGGAGAACTCACACTTTCACAATTGATGGATATAAGAATGGGAAAAGAAGCATTTCCATGCTTTAATAACAACAATGAATCTTTTTGATGTGGAACGATATCATTGAGCTAGAATATAACTTTTTTAGTCAAGCTTTGAAAATGCCTTCTTTTTGTTCCGTCTTTTTACTTGATCATGAAAATGGAAATACAAATATTCAATAGATATGGGATATTTGCAATTACAAATATTACATAGATATGTGATATTTCCAATTTCAAATATTGCATAAATATGGGGTAATTGTTAGTTATAGAGTGCTCACAACTTTCAAATATGAAATTTTGGAATTCTATAGGATATGCATATCTCTTATAAGAGCCTATATGATAAAGCCATAGTAATGTTTTTCTTGTATTGTGCTCATGTGTGTGGTTGATTGGAGTTGAACTTGCGACCTCAAGTAAAGGAAAAAGTTCCTCACAAGATTAGCACATATTATGATTCTTATTATAATGACCAAAACTGTTGATGTTAAGTATTGAGTTGCAATATCAATGTTCATTTTTTTTTTGAGCCTATTTGTACAATGAGAATGGTAATTTAAAACTGGTGTGTAAGCAAAATGCTAGACTGTAAATTCTCTTTGGCTGCATTGGCTACAAAACCAAGAGTTGTCTTCTTTCTTTTTCTTTTGATACATTGGGAAAAGTCATGTTTGGAATATTTCTTACTCTATACAGGCCTTAGAACAAATTTGACACACACCTACTCATTGTTTTGATGTTGCTTTCACAAGTGCTATCAAGCATTGTATAGTGATAAAAAGGCTCCTCTCCAAGTTATCTACAATTATTTATGAGATATTCCCACTCATGACATCCTCTGAAATGTCCAATCTCATGCCCCAGATGATATTCAACATGCTCTTAATATCTTTGTTGTCGATAGACTTATATCAAGTAGATTGGGACGCTTTTAATCTAGATTGGTTCTCCTTAGCCAACTCGATGTTATAGATTCTTCACTTTTCACTTTTGTAATAGAGGATTTTGTCAAGCTTATTTATAAAAGCATTAAGATCTTTCAGTTGTACAATTTTGTTCTCTAACTATGCTTAATCTACGCTATGAAAATCGTAGCAAATATGAGACCTATTAATATCCCTTCCTATATGCAACAAATCATTGAGTATGGACAATCTTCTTTTGTATCAAGAAAGACATGTAATTGATAATGTCCTCAATATCTAGTGTGCCATGAATCTTATATAACCTCTCAACACATCCTTAGATTTGTGAACATCAGACTAGATGTGGAAAAGGCTTTTGATCAAGTCTCTTGGAATTATCTCTTTGTAGTTTTGTTGTCTCAAGTTGTGGGCTTCCCTCTACATCCAATCATGTTGGATTATTCTCCTTCTTACCAATCGACTAATCGGTCTTAATCTTCATCCATTGTTTATCCAGTTTTGCGGATTTTCCTGTGTTTTTCCACAGTCGTAGAATTACAAGTGTTTTTACATAGTCTGCAGAATCACACAGAGTTTACAACAGTGTCTCCTTTTTCGCCTGTCAGGAATCCCATTGAAAAATGCAGTATCTCCTTTTTCGCATTTTTCGCCTGACAGAAATCTCATGTAAAATCATTGTGTCGCATTTTTCGCTTTTTCCAAAGAGCCTCAAATGTTAAGGAAATGACTCTGGGAAAGTGTGGGGAAACCCTAAATGAGATTTAAGGGCACCTTCATCTTTTTTGCCTTTTTCGCAAAAAACCCGACAGTGTCGCCTGTGGCTGTTTTAGTTATTTTTTGCAGAGCTACAGTTTTGGTTCATTTATGCAGACAGAACGTTTACGACCAACTTCACCGCTTATCAGCAATCAATGACAAGGACCGGGTGGATGCCAGCGGATCACCAGCCAACTGGCGATCACAATTGACGTTCTGTTTTCTAGCAAATTTATGGTAAAACTTACATTGAGCACTTTATTGTTGAGCCGTTCAATATAATTCTGAACCTTGAAAATGTTATTTGAGGCAGGTTAACCTCAGGCTTATCATACTAATTGACATTAGTGAGCATTTTAGTCAATTGTTTGTGAACTGACATGCACAGTTTATTCACAAATGTGCATCTTTCTAAGGGAATTGTAGGGACTACAAGTATTAGTGTCTTTAGATTTACACTCCAATGATATGGACATTATAGTCATAAATAAATTAAAGGATCACAATTTTAGGACTAGGATTTTGGATATAATAGACCTATCTATTATATATGGATCTCGTACCATTTGAGACATAGAATGTGTGACAAATAGATACTACTTCAAAGAGCCATAAACAACAAATTATTGCTACTCATGACATGCTCTTTAGATAAAAATGTAATTCACTCCATTTAAGAGTAAATATTAGAAGGGGACAAGTGTAAAAAAGTGTTTGTGAGTAAGCAAATTAAAGTCCATGGTGGTAGTAATAACATGCAGTATCCACTTGGGCAAAAATTATCATCATATCCTATAGCGATATAATGAAAGAAAAAGAAAGTCATAGAAAGAAATTTTCTTGTTACATATAACAACCAAAGTTGGCTTCAATCATATCAAGTTCAAATCACAACCCTCGAAAAAGAGAAGATAGCAAGCATTACACTACAACACCCGCCGTGATTTGCGATGCAAATCGCGAGTTTAATTTTTTTTTTGTTCGTCGCGGGCGTCGCAAAACATGTCGCAATAGGGTCGTTGGAATACGACATCGATAAAAGACATCCTAATCTGATAGTCATTGCTTGCCGACCTCCCCAGAACTGAGTCGAGAAATCGAATGTCGGGAGTAACATGCACGTCAGGTTTTGACGTCCAACGTGGACGTCGGAGTCCGACGCCCCCCCTAGATGTCATATTCCGACGTCCAGGACCTACGTGGCATATCCGACGTGGAAGTCGAAATCTGACATCTATAAAGCATGTAGGAATCTAATGTCTGTTCTACAAAAAAGTTACAGAAACTTCCCAAAAAACGTCCGAAGTGTGTTGAGGTCCATCTGACGTGTAAATGGACGTCGGATTTTGATGTCCAAAAGGTATTGGAATTTAATCTAACTCTTACTCATCCCAGCAGCCCTCCTTCCTTATCTAGATTTTACTCTCTCAAATGTAACCTACAGAAAATGAAATATTTTTTGAACTAATTATCGCTACAACCTGGTTTTTACTCACATATTTCCCACAGCCGAAAAATGTAAAAAACCTGACACTATGTTTTGACACTGAGTTTTCTGACAGGCGACACTGCAAGTTTTACACGGGTTTGTACACAGGCAAAAATTGCTTGCATGCAGTTTTCAGCAAGCGAAAAAGACGACACTTTCCCTACAATAGGCCGAAGTTGTCCTACAGACAAGAGCGATGTCCTACAAATGCCGAACGTGTCTTACAAATCCTGAAGGTTGCCCTCAGGTAAAGGCAACGACCAAAAGGCCAAGTAGTGTTGCATTTCCAATCTGCAGAAATATATGGATTTTTGTTGTCAGTCCAAAAAGCCTTCACGCTGCATCAACGAACTGATCCACTGATCAGATTAACAGTTGTTATCAATCTTGTAATTGTAAGTTAAGTTAGTACAAGATTTTTCAGCTGATATGTATATACACATGTAATTGAGCAATTGCATGAATAAGAAGACATGATACGTAAGGTCAAATAGCGGAGAACGCTTTTTATCAGTAGTTGACTCCTCAGAGTTAGTGATTATAGAGAAAGAGAGATAATTATTTTAGAACCTTAGCAATTGTCTTGAATCTGTTGGTAGGATCACGCGCTTATCAGCGCAATTGTATTGTGGTTTGCTGATCGTTGTATTTACAACTTCAATATACAGATTCGCTATTGTTCTACACCTTTGCATTCTTGTTGAATGATAACTCTCACTCCTCTCACACAAACGCTATCAAGAAGAGAATTGTATGGCTATCTCTGACGCTTGAATTGATTCTACATTCTCTTCATATCAGGTTATCAGTATTAGAGGATTGCATGGCTGTCTCAGATGCCTAGTTCCTTTTGCAATCTCTCTTTCACGACAGTCTATGACTCGTACACTGATAATCTGATTCCACACAAAAAGAACTGCTCGTAACTCCATTTGCTAAGTAATCCACGATCTTGGTTATAACAATTTCCTTGTTTTTCTTCTAATAGAAGTGGTATCAGAGCTGATATCTAATTCTGCCCATAGAGTGATATCAATGTCTGCTCCCACAGAAGTGGTATCAAAGCCTAGGTTCATTGGATTACTAGAGTCTAGGATTTATTCTAACTATATAGAGTTGTTCTTTATGTTTGTGTTTCATCTCTGCTACTCGATCGCTATGGAAGGTTCAACCTCAGTCAAGAAAGAGCTATGGGAGTATGTAAATGGCTCAATACCCAAGTCAGTAGAACCCGAATTGCTTCCAGCATGGGAAGCAAAGGATGGCAAAGCACTTGCCATTGTATTCTTGAATCTGAAGGACACTCAGATTGCTCACGTGTCAAACAACACCACCTCCAAAGAAGCGTGGGATATCCTTACAAGCATCTATGAGACCTCAGATGTGTCCACTCGTCTCTTCTTGAGGAAGAAGATGCTGATACTCAGAATGAGTGAAGGCACCTTAGTAAGCGATCATCTGAATGAGTTCAAACAGTTGCTAAACCAACTGGCTGCAATAGGATCACCTATATCAGAAGAAGACTCTACCATGTCTCTTCTTGCCAGTCTTCCATCCTCCAATGACAATTTAGTGTTGCTTCTTAACAACACTCTTGCATTGTCTCTACAAAAATTGACAGCAAGTCTGTTGTAGGAAGAAGTAAGGAGAAAAAGCTTGTCCACGTCAACAAGTACCAAATCCATGGCACTCTACTCAACCAAGGCAACAGTCCAAGAAGAAGAAAGGTTTCAAGGACAAGAAGACAAAGGCAGAACAGCCAGCAACATCGCAACCATAACAACAACAGCACAGCCATTCATTGTCCAAGACCAGGCTATTTTGCAAGTATTGCAAAAGAAGCAACCATGATATCAAGGACTGTCGCGTCCTCAAGCATAATGAAGCCAGAAAGAAGATGTAGCAGAAGCAACAAGGCAACTCTGACACGATCAAAGGTTTGCAAGAAGATGAGATAGCGCTGATGGTACAAGATCAACCCAGTAGAGAGGCCCATCAATGGTATCTCGATTCAGGTGCCTCTCAGCACATGACGCCATGCAAAGACCTCTTCTCTACACTCATAGCTACAGAATCAAAGTACATATTCTTTGGTGACTCCAGTTCACATCAAGTCGAAGGCCAAGGCTCTATTCGACTACAATTCTCTGATGGCATCCCTAGGCAGCTTAATGGTGTACTTTATGTACCCAGATTAACAAAGAACTTATTGTCTACAATCAAGATCACTGATCAAGGCTATAGAGCCTTGTTTACTACTAGGTGATGTACTATTTTAGATTAGAATTCAAAGAAAATTCTCTCTACTTATAGAGAAGGAAATTTGTACATACTGAGTCACGATATTGCACTTTCTGTGAGTTGTTCATATGCTAATTTATGGCATCAGAGATTAGGACATCTAGACATGCGTTCAATATTGTATATGCATCATAACAAAATGGTCAAGGACATGAGTATAAATGTTGTTACTACAGGTAATCAATTTGTCTGTGAAAGTTGCTTACTAGGCAAACAACCTAGAACCAGATTTGCAAGACGACAAGCCAGAAGAGCCAAGTCCATTTTGTCACTGATACACAGTGATTTATGTGGTCCTATGAGCGTACCTTCCTTGGGTAAGGCTCTATATTTTATTACATTCATTGATGACTTCTCCCGTTTTAACTAGAGTAATGTTCATTAATAACAAGTCAGAAGCATTCAATTGCTTCAAAGAATTCAAGCAATATGTTGAGGATCAGACTGGTCAGAGAATCAAGGCCTTACGGTCTGATTCAGGGGGAGAGTACTTATCAAATGAGATGAAGGACTATCTGTCTTCATGTGGTGTGCACCATCACTTTACTACAAGCTACACTCCTCAACAGATCGGAGTAAGCTGATCGAAAGAACCGCACATTGCTGGAAGCTGCACGATCCATGATAGCCAACACCCATTTAACCTCAAACATTCTGGGCATAAGCAATCTCTACGGCCTGCTATTTGTAGAACTACTCCAGCACTAAAGCAGTTGATTCCAAGACACCGTTTGAAGCCTACTACGGCTACAAACCAAGCTTGAAATACCTACATGTTTTCGGATTTCTCTGCTATGCACAAGTGCCATCTGATTTGAGGAAGAAGCTATAAGTTGTAAGAACATCTTCATTGGCTACTCAATATCGCATAAAGCATATCGTGTCTATGATGTTGATTCAGGTCAGTCAGCCATGATGTTGTCTGTCTTGAAGACAAGTATCACGATTTCAAGCAAAAGAAGCCGATGCAAGAGTATGTCATAACAGCTCCACCATCCATCGTTAGGCAACGACCTATGACTGTTTCAAACAAAGGAGTTTGTTCCAACAGCTCCACTTACCATCGATGGGCCCAGACTTACGATTGTTCAAGCACGTTAAATCTCAATTGCAGATCAGATTTATAGTAGTTAGCTTAAGGGAGAGTGTTGGAATCTAATCTAATACTACTCATCCCAGCAGCCCTCCTTCCTTCTCTAAATTTTACTCTCTCAAATGTAATGTGCAGAAAATGAACTATTTTTTGAACTAATTATCGCTACAACCTGGATTTTACTCGCACTTTTCCCACGACCGAAAAATGCGGGAAAACTTTACACTGAGTTTTTTGACAGGTGACACTGCAAGTTTTACACGGGTTTCTACACAGGCAAAAATAGCTTGCATGTAGTTTTCAACAGGGCAAAAAAGACAACACTTGTCCTACAATAGGCCAAAGCTGTCCTACAGACAAAGGCGATGTCCTACAAACATTGAAGGTGTCTTCCAAAAGTCGAAGGTGTCTTCCAAATCCTGAAGGCTGCCCTCAAGTAAAGGCAACGACCAAAAGGCCAAGGAGTGTCACATTTCCAGTCTGCAAAAATATACAAATTATTGCTATCAGACCAAAAAGTCTTCACGCTCCATCAACGAATTGATCCACTGATCAAGATTAATAGTTGTTATTAATCTTGTAATTGTAAAGTTAAGTTAGTACAAGATTTTTCAGCTGATATGTCTATATACATGTCACACGCTTATCAGCACAATTGTATGTGTGTCTGATCGTTGTATTTACAACCTTCAATATACCAGATTTCACTATTGTTCTACACCTTTGCATTCTTGTTGAATGATAACTCTCGCTCCTCTCACACAAACACTAGTAGAAGAGAATTGTATGGTTGTCTCTGACGCTGAAATAATTCTATCTTCTCTTCATATCAGGTATATCAGTATTTAGACTAGAATTTCATGGCTTGAGCTCAGACGCCTAATTCCTTTTAGCAATCTCTCATTCACAGGAAGTCTCTGACTCCTACACTGATAATCTGATTCCACACACAAAGAACTGCTCGTAA
>CM055099.1:440212-493147 GCA_029204225.1 Diphasiastrum complanatum
ATGTATTTGGGTGGGCCCTTGTTGGCCTATTATCCTTATTAATTACTTTGGAGGGCCTAAAGAGAGAACCGTCTATTCTATAGGCTGATAGCTCCTTTTGGGCCTACAAAGCTTACAATGGATATTCTAATGCGTTGATAAGCGCTGATGTACTAGTAGTACATGACACTCCCCCTACTTAGACATTTTTGTCCTCAGAAATTGAGATGCTCATTCAATGAATTTGAATGCTCCATTTAAGTAATCTTGAAGAAAATGTCATGTCTAGCAACTTGCTCCATAGTTGTAGATCCAATAATAAAATCCATCTGATAGCTTAAATATGCAACTTGCTCCATGTCAAAAATGGGATAGGTAATGTAACAGCGGATAGGTAATTCACGACAGTTTGTTGGCTAGGAAGTACAAAACCGAGTCTGTGGAGATTCATGGAATAGCTTGAGACTGTAAGAAGATTCAGAGGCAGAGGATTGTCGGCTGAATCAAAGGGCAAGCAAAGATTGAAACTGGAAAATCTCCTGAAGGGTTGCTTAGCATTTGTGATTGCTTTGAATCCAATTCGAACACTGTTTGAAGAGCGGGTTGGAGCATAATATTGCTTGTTGTAGGGCGACCTCAGAGGGGTAGGTAGCTGCTTAGTTAAATTCTCAAGAAGATCAAATAAAGCCCAAAAATACCTTCTCTTTGATAGCTAGGATTTCAAGAAGGGAAAAAGCTTTTTTTCTCTCAATACAAATCTGTATTTGTGGCTGTGAAGAGCTAGAGAAGGGCGCCCTAGTAAGGAGAATCAGCCTACAAGAAGTCGTGGGCAACCGTGGAGCGTTGGAGGAGATAGAGTGATCAGCAGGGCAGCCATTGCTTGGGATCAGCGTGAAGAGGTTTGGAGATGGAGGACCATAGGAGCTCATGGGTTTGTCACGCGGCCAATGCGAGTAGGACTAGAAATGGATATAAGTGTGGAGATTAATGCACAAATGCAGTTGTAGCCGTCAGATCTCGTAGAGTTTACATCCACGGTAGAGATTGCAAGAGGGAGAGCGACTGGGAGCCGCAGGATTGAGGATCACCCTTAGATGGGCTTTGAAAGGGTCCTAAATATCTGAAGGGCAAAGGCATTCTTCTTTTCATTAAAAATTTTCAAAGTGAAATTCTTTTTGGGTCCCATTGCCCAATGACCCGGTTTGTGGCAATAGTAACATTTTGTCTTTCTTCTTCTTTTTCCCTTTTGATGACGACTCTCCCTCGTCATCATCATCCTTGGATTTCTTGGGAATTCTTTTCCATACTTTCTGCTTGCCTTAAGCAAGCAAGGCTTGATCCTCCTGTGGGGTTTGCCTTGACTTCACCACTTCGCGACGCTGCTCTTCCTGCAACATGATTCCATGGAAGTCCTCAAAAGTAGGCAACCTCTCCCTCGAAGCAATACCGCTCACAAACATCTGTAGCCCTTTTGTGACACCGCTCATTGTGGTATGTACCAGTTCAATGTCCCTAATTGGTTCTCCAATTGCCACAAGTTGATCTCTCAGCTCCTTTATCCTGGTGAAGAAAGATCCCACTGATTCACTTTCTTCCATCCTTACTGCGTTCAATCTCGACTTCAAGAACAAGGCCCAAGATGGATTGCAAGTTTGAAATTGCATTCTAAGAGCTTCCCAAGCTCCCCTAGCCATCGTGGCATCACTTATATGAGTGATCACATGGTCTTTCACTGAAAGATTGATTAAGGACAATGCTCTCTGTGCTTTTTTATCAAAGGCCCTCATGTCACCTGGAGTGGTATTTGGCTGGACTTCAATACCTTCCACAATCTCCCATAACTCTTTCTCCATCAAAATGCTCTATATTTTGAATTTCCAGATGTTGTAGTTAGAAGCCCCATCAAGTTTGCTTGCATCGCCCAAAGTTGCCTCATTGATGTTTGCCATTTCCAAACTGCTTGAAACTCCACCTGTAGGCTATAAAGTGTATGCCAAAGCCAACCATGATGTCAGAAATAAAAAATAATCACCTGCAATTTTTGGCTTACTAGGCCACCCGCCGCTCTTTCGAGCAGACATAAAGGGAGGAAAAGTGACTCAACAAGGCAACATCGTCGAAGATGATGGAGAAGTTGACGAGACAAGTGTCTTCTCATCAGCATTGGCATCCCAGGTTGATGATGGTGCCAGATGGTTCATAGATTCAGGCGCCACAAGGCATATGACCGAGAAACGTGATTGGTTTGAGAAATTCTCACCAATCAATGATGGGGATAAGGTCAGTCAAGCCAATGGGAGGAATGCCAAATACAGGGTGTGGGCAATGTACCTGTGCAGTTTTCTGATGGTAAAATCAAGAACATCCCTAATGTGCTTTATGTTCCTGGACTCAAAAAGAGTTTGCTTTCTGTTGGAGTAATGGCTAATCAACATCTTAAGGTTGAATTTGTCAAGGATGGATGTCTTATGAGGGATATGAACCACAATCATAAAGTGGTGGCGAAAGGTTATAGAGATAGTAATTGTGGCCTTTATAAATTGGATGCTGCAAAACCAGGAGAATATGGTTTGGCTATCTCAACAGCATCTAATTTGGTCTTGTACAATCGTAGGTCATCGTTTTCATTTGTACCTTCTTCTCCCATCATTTTGACATCATTTGGAGTTCGGATGAGTGGTTCAGGTTCTTTTAAAACGTCGCTAGAATTGGGTGATGGTTCGTAGTGTTGTGTATCCAATTCAACAATATCTTTTTCTTCAAACACACGTCGATTTCTTGCATTAAGGAGTGTTGGACTAATCTCCTTCTTACTAATCGACTAATATATTTTAATCATCATCCATTGTTTATCCAGTTCTGCAGATTTCCCATGTTTTTATATAGTCTGCAGATTTGCAAGTGTTTTTACATAGTCTGAGAAATACACGGAGATGTCGCATTTTTCGTCTGTCAAGAATCTCGTGTAAAAATGCAGTGTCACATTTTTCGCATTTTTCGCCTGACAGAAATCTCGTGTAAATATGCAGAGTTGCATTTTTCGCATTTTTCAACGTGCCTCAAATGTTAAAAAAATGACTCTGGCAAAGTGTGGAGCAATCCTAAATGAGATTTAAGGCACTGTCGAGTTTTTCTCAGAAACCCGACACCGTCATCTTTTTGCAACACCTTCGCCAATGGCAGTTTTAGTTCATTTATGCATTTATTTTAGAGTTGCAATTGCGCTACTGCTTATCAATAGAGCTGCTTATTATCAGACTTGTTCTCAGTTACCCACAGACAACTTAGAGTGCACAGTTTCTATCTGCTATTGCCTTGCACTCATTAGCATCTGATTTTGTTTTTCTGAAGCAATATTATCTTCTTATTGCGTTCAGTATATGTCCATATGCATGCATCTCTGTATTGCTTTTGTAACTGATAGAAATTGTCTGAGAATTCAATACTTTATATTGGCTATGTAATCACTTAGTTCTAGCGATTTCAAAGTTAGTTGCTAAAGATTGAACATGATTTTCATCACTACTACTTTGTTCAATTTTTGATAGGCGTAGTAGTTAAGAAAACAATTTAAACACCCGACCGGATCAATCACCACAGCACAACATCAAGTGCAACAAGACAAGACAACAAAATAGCTCACCTCAAACTGTATATTCAACTAATAAGTGAGTACAAAGATAAAGTTACTTAAAAGTACTCAAAGGGCTCGTAAAAGAAAGATGGCTCGATAATTCTAGAATTGAACACACGTGGTGTCATCGAAATAAGAAAGCACTGTATAAGTCGATCATTGCTATTTTAACTCTCTCCCTCAATGATCAACATCTCTCTCTATTTTTGGAGTTTACTCTATTCATGGAACATACCTCCATGATAGTATTACAAGTAAAGACTTTCTACATAACCAGATCTAAGCCAAGTTTGGCTCTAAAAGTCTCAAACTTTTCTTTACTTAAAGCTTTCGTAAATATATCAGCAACTTGTAATGTACAATACTTATATCTTCAGATTGTAGCTTCTCGTGCACAAAGTGACATTTTACCTCAATATGTTTTGTCCTTGTGTGAAAGACATGATTCTTAGCTAATTGTATTTCACTTTGACTGTCACAGAAAATAATAGTAGGGTTTACCTACTTCATGCCAATCTCACATAACAACTTACATAGCCAAACAACTTCCTGGGTAGCAGAACTTAATGCTTTATATTCGGCTTCTATAGAAGAAAGAGAAATAGTGTCTTGCTTCTCGCTAGACCATGAAAAACAACCACTACCAAAATTGAATGCATAACCTGTTGTTGACTTTCTATCATCTATATTTCGTGCCCAATCAGCGTCAACATAATCCTGAAACTTAGGTAAAACACTTTGTCTTTTGTAAATTAGGCCAAGGTTAGGTGTACCCTTCACATACCTCAAAGCCTTTTCGCAGCTTTCCAATGGTCCATAGTGGGTGATGACATGAATTGACTAATCAAACTTACAGCATAGCAGATATCAGGACGTGTAGTCATAAGATATATCAAACTCCCAACTAGCTGACGAAATAGAGTAGCGTCAACATATGCACTATCATCAATACGAGATAATTTCTTACCAGCTTCGCAAGGGGTGATGGAAGGTTTGAATTCTGTTATGTGAAATCTCTCCAATATCTCGCCCACATACTTGGTTTGACATAACCTGATATCACTGCCAGTTTGCCATACTTTGTCACCCAAGCAGTAGTGCATAAGATCTAAATCTGTCATCTCAAATTGCTTGCATAAGTTGGCTTTGATAGAACGAGTGAGGTTCTCATCATTGCCCATGATAATGATATCATCAACATAAAGTATAATCAAGGCAATGCTATCATCGTTTATAAGAACATAAAGATTTGGATCTGAATTTGTTCTTAAAAACCCATGAGAAAGAAAGTAATTGTCAATGCGTCCATACCATGTGCATGGCATTTGCTTAAGGCCATAAAGTGCTTTGTGTAGTTTACATACCTTATGTTCTTGCCCTTTTGCCATGAAGCCCTGCGGTTGGACCATGTAAACTTCTTCCTAGAAGTCACCATTCAAAAATGCGGACTTCACATCCATTTGATGGATCTTCCACCAAAAATGAGATGCTAGGGCAATGATAAGGCATAGCGTAGTCCACTTAGCCACTGGAGCAAATGTCTCTTCATAGTGAATTCCTTTGCTTTGCTCATAACCCTTCACTACTAGGCGTGCCTTATGCTTTGCTATTGTGCCATCCGCATGAAACTTTGTTCTAAACACCCATTTATTGTCAATGGATTTCTTTCCAAGTGGTAGATCAACCAACTCCCATGTATCATGCTTGTGGATGGATTCCATGTCCTCTTCCATTGCCCTTTGCCACTCTTTGTGATCTTTTGCCTCATCAAAGGTTGATGGCTCTCGACACTTCAAAATGTCACGATCGAGAGACTTCCTTTCCCGCGTTGATCTTCTCACTTCTCCTTGTGTGCTAGATCCTGGTTGATTTAGCTTTGCATCCTTCATGATCTTCTCATACCATTTTGGTATCTTAGATTCAGGTGATACACTACGTGGAGAGTATGCATCCCAAGGAGTGTCCAAGTAATGTCTCTTACTTCCAACCGGTTTCTCCTTTATTGCTCCTATTGGCAAGTACCTCTCCCTAGGCTCTTGAATAGGTGGTGTCCTTTCATACTCACCCTCTTGCCTCTCATCTTCACATGCATCATCTTGTGGAGCGTCTTCTTCATCTTCTTCTTCCAAAATTGTGGGAAGTCTTGCATGGTCTTCATCTTCATACCTATGCGTCTCATCAAAGATCACATCTTTGCTAATTTGAATCTTGTTCATTACAGGATCAAAACACCTGTATGCCTTCGTCCTCTCATCATGACTGACAAAGGTACACTTGATTGCTTTGGCATCAAGTGTCTTTCGCTCTTCCTTTGGCACATGTACATAGGCCCTACATCCAATGACACGAAACTTGTTGATTTGGCTTTATTCCAGTAAATGCTTCTTCAGGAGTCACATTTGGAACCGCAACTATAGGGCTCCTGTTTTGCAAGAACGTTGTCGCACTGCACGCTTCCGACCAAAGTGAATCAGTCAAGCCCATTTGCTTCATCATGGTGCGTGCACTCTCCATAATAGTCTTGTTTTTCCTTTTAGCTACACCATTACTATGCGGCGTGTGTGACTGTGTGAATTGCCTTTTAATGCCGTGTTCCTTGCAAAAGTCCTCAAAATCATCAGATTTGTATTCGCCCCCTCTATCAGATCTTAGCACTTTGATGCATGCATCCAGCTGGTTTTGTACCAAAGCCTTGAACTCCTTGAAGCGAGCAACACACACACACTCTCTCTCTCTCTCCCCCCCCCCCCCCCCTCTCTCTCTCTCTCTCTCTCTCTCTCTCTCTCTCTCTCTCTCTCTCTCTCTCTTTCATCTATCATTCTTAGTCCTAAATAAATATAAATCTAACAATCTATTACTACCATAGACTATGTATTTATCTACAATCTTAAATTCTAAATCAATGCAAAATGTTAAACACACACACACAATGGTTTTGCTAAACGAAAGAACAAGACCTCGATGGAAGCAGCCATATGCATGATGGCCTACTCAAAAGCTCCAAGGGCACTGTGAGCTGAAGCAGAAGCTACAACCGCATACATCCAGAACAAAACAGGCAGGTATGATGTCTCTCACACGACACCACATGAGCTATGGTGGGGTAGAAAGCCCAATCTGTCTCACGTCAGAATCTTTGGTTGTGCAGCTTATGCACATATTCCTAATAAGCTTCGAAAGAAGCTTGATGAGAAATCCAAGCAGGGATTTCTGGTAGGTTATGACAACAATTCATCATACTACAGAGTCTACATGCTAGACACGAACACTGTGAAAATAGTGAGAGATGTCAGATTCGACGAGAGCAGGACAATGGCCAATGACGATCCTGTCAGCTACGAAGTTCTGGAGAGACAGAACTATGACCTGCCGCCAATGATAGAGGGAGCAGAGGACGAACATGAAAACGAAAATTTTTGAGTCGTCTCCCATTCGAGCGATGAATTTGACGAAGAAAGATTCGAGAGGCAACCTGCCATCGTAGTTCATGTAATAGATGGTTCCAGACCGAGCAGAGTAGACAAAGGAAAAGGCATAGCTGTCCCAGGAGGATCTCCCAGAAGGTCAACAAGACCACGAAGAGCGCCAGCAAGATATGTTCCAAGCAGCTCAGCTTCCACATCAGAAGAGTTTTGTGGATTCAGTGGTAAACCATAGACTTTCGAGGAAGCGATTGACAGTCCAGAGAAGGACAGATGGATCCAAGCCATGAACAAAGAGATGGAGTCCATGAAGAAGAACCATATATGGACATTGGAGCCATTACCATATAAGCACAAGACTGTCAAATGCAAATGGATTTTCAAACTCAAATACAAACCAGATGGGAACATCATGAAATACAAGGCAAGACTGGTAGCGAAAGGTTTCTCTCAGAGATATGGTATTGACTACTCTGAAACCTTCTCTCATGTCGTCAAACATTCATCCCTACATTTGTTATTTGCATATGCAGCAGCTTTTGACCTCATGATCCAGATTGTGGATGAGAGGACAGTCTTCTTGCATGGCGAATTAGACGAAGAGGTCTACATGGATCAACCTCCATGATACATCTCGAATTCACTTCCTGACTATGCATGTAGAATGCACAAAAGTATCTGAAACAATCAGTCCAACAATGGTACAAAAAGAAAGATCAAGCCCTGAAATCATTAGGATTCAAGCCTCTGTTGGCTAATTTTAATGTATATGTCAGAGTTAGAGATAGGCAAATCATCATAGTGGCTGTATATGTGGAAGACACTCTGATACTTTGCAGGAGTGAGCAGCTAATTGTTGATGTAAAGGCTGACATCTCGAAACATTTTGAGATAGTGGATCTGGGAGAAACCAGGTGCTACTTAGGCTTTCAAATTGAAAGGGACTACGAGGGAGGTAAGTTATACCTTCACCAGTCCAGATACACCCAGAAGATCCTAGAGGACTTTGGGATGCTGAACTGCAAAGGAGCGAACACTCCAATGCTCGCAGGGACGGTGCTGACAAGTGACGACTGTCCAAGGAAGAGAGAGAACAAATGCAACTCACACCTTACAAGAAGCTGATAGGATCACTAATGTACCTTGCAGACAACACATGTCCTGATATTGCTTATGCAGTGTTCTAGATGAGCCAATTCTGCACGAATCCAGACTCAACATATTGGAAGAATGCAAAACGCATTTTGTAATATCTTCAATTAACAAGGGATTATGGCTTGTGTTATTGTCGTGATGCAGGTTTCAGGATATTTTCCTACAACGATGCTAACTGGGCATCTCTCAAGGACGATTGTAAAAGCGTCTCAGGAGGATGCACCACCACATTAGGAGCAGCAGTTCTTTCGATCAGCAAGAAGCAGACCGTTGTAGCCCAATCATCCTACAAAGCAGAATATGTTGCAGCAACAAAGATGGCCAATGAAATAATCTGGCTAAGGCAGTTTTTGGACGAATTGGGCGAAACAAGGAACGAGCTCCTGGTCTTGCAGATGGACAACACCTCTACAATACACCTAACGAAAGATCCCATGTTCCATTCCAGAACAAAGCACATTGCAATCAAGTACCACTTGATAAGGGATCTAATTGAAAAGAAGATGTTGCATACCACCTTCATCGGAATGAAAGACATGGTTGCTGACATCTTCACTAAAGCCTTGGACAAAAGACTCTTTGAGAGACAAAGGAGCAGTCTCGAGATCATAAAGCTATCATGCTTTGAGAGGGAGCTGAAAAAACAAAATGTTTCTAACAACAAAGCCTTGCTAGCTTTCAACCCTCAGCCTGATGAAGATGTTTGGGAACACGAAAGTCAGGAGACACGAAGCACGAAAAGTTTCGCGAACACGAAGAAGACGAACGGTTCGCAAACTTGAAAGTCAAAGTAGTCGAAGACGAACGGTTTGCTAACATGAAAGATTCACAAACGAGAATCTTTTTTGGTCTGGCATGAGAATCTTTTGTAGTCCAATACGAGAGAAGGCAAACGACCGAGACAAAACCAACGACGGAAACGAAACCTTTTCCTGACCTCCACGCTCCAAAGAGTACCAGCAAGATCATGCAAGTACTCAGAAGTACAGATATTTGATCTGATGGCATGATGTCAGCAAATACATTTCAAACATGCACATTTTTCAAGGGGATAGGCAGCACAGGCTTCCAGTTTGAATATACATATTCTCTAGTAATTCCTATACTCCTAGTAGCATCTTTTGCCATTTTCATGCAGTATAAACAAGGGTGTTATGATGTAGCACCATGAGAGACATTATACATACATTTCAATGTTTTCAAATCACCTGCTAAGGGCCATTCAACATTGAAGTTGCATTTGCTCTAGTTCTGATTTGATATTGATTGTTATCTTCTGTAATGATTCATTATGTTTTTTAAGTTGTTCATTTTCTAACATCTTTTGGAGATGACAATCTCTATTCTGACAATAAGAGGATATCCGAATTAACTCACCTTCTAAAAAGTGAACTTTATTCATATAAAGTTGTTTTACATAGTTTTGCAATCTTTCACAATATCCTAGTAATCCACTATGCTCATTGTATATCCATGTAACTAAATGAGTTATTGAGGAGAATGTGGGATGTGTCAAAGTGCTTCGATCTTGTGGATATAATAATCCATCTATCCACAAATCCAAGTTTTTTTTTCCTTCTGCCCTGTAACAAGGACGATCCTCAGCAGATATTTGAATTCCTTTGCCTCCTCTTCTCTGCAAAGGTGCCAAATCAATAGGAATATCCACATGTAGATGATACAATGTCATCATAAAAAAAAACAATAGAGTAATCGATTACATCAAAGTACTATGACCAGATTCTATAAAGCAAAACAAAATACTCATCTTTGATTATATTATATACTTTGTACGATCAATCCAATATCCATGCTTGTATGCTTAATTCAAATTTGAAAATGCCGTTCATTTTTTCATTCCAATAGATAGTTGGCGCTCATATTTCCATTCCAATGTGATGATGGCATTCATAATTGGAGATGGCACCCATATTTCCATTCTTGTGGAAGGAATGCATATGTAAACATTTTGAAATTTTTCCTGATTTGAATTTGGGTATGGCAGTCATATTCTAGAGTTCTTAACTGTGAGTATAGACACTGTGGTTAGATCGTTGGGAGTTGGGGAGGCCTCGGGAGTGGTGGGGACAAGCAAATAAACGATATTGTTTTTTTTATTTTGATATTTTTCTATATTCTACATGGCATTCCTTAAAGGGTCTTTTTGATATTGAGCAAAGCAAAGCGAAACCTAAATGAGCTCTGACAATGATTCATGGTGGAAGCACACAGATCGCGAAACGAAGCGAAAGAATTTGCGACAAGTAATCAGGCTTTGCAATGAGACGAGACGAGATGAGACGAAACAAGATGAAACAAAACAAAACCTTAGTGAGCTCTATATTTGATTTACCCTTGTAGCCAAGTGATCACGAAGCAAAGCGAATCACAAAGTGAAAGGATTTGTGAATGAGATCAGTTTGTCAGAAATTCAAATGTGATCGCTGATCACTGCTGGTTGTATCACTCCTACAATCCTTCAGAGAGTAGCCAAACAGTGCTGATCTACGTTAACAAATTAATGCAACATTCAACGAGATCAAATCAGAGTGTGAAATAGAATGAATAAGCAAATCAGACACACAAATAGTAGCAAACAAATTTACATTCAAGATCATAAAATCATCTAGAATAGTAATGTGCACAACAGCTACAAAATTATTTATTGATGTTTTCGATTCTTCAAGCACTACATGCAGATCCACACAGTGCATTGGCATGAGAGGAATACGAGTCTCGCTTACTAGCGGACCTATGGACCTACAAATCCTATGCAAAATTATCTCGCACACAGGCGGATTTGTATTCTGTATTTTTTAATTTCTGACATCTTGTCTTGCTTGCTAACATTAGACTTACTATAATATGTATCAAACAGAAGGTGTATAGTTTGCGAACAATTTTTGTCACATTCTTGTAACTTACAGATTAGAAAGATTAAACATCTACCACTAATTTGCGAATTACAAGAGTGGCAGATTAGCCACGATCTAGAATACTTCTGGTATTTGGCTGATTTTCTTGTTGGCTATTCATGGGGCATGACTGATTTTGTGTCATGTCGTGTCGTGTCGTGTCGTGTTGTGTCACCTTTTGTCAAAGGTTCAGAATTGACAACAAGTAAAGCTTTGGCATTAGAAACAAAATGTTTCCTCAGCTCCCTCTCAAAGCATGATAGCTTGATGACTCCAAGGCTGCTCCTCTATCTCTCAAATAGACCTTTGTTTAGGGCCTTTGTGAAAATGTCAGCAACCATGTCTTTCATTCCAATGAAGGTGGTATGCAATATCTTCTTTCCCAATTAGATCCTTGATCAAGTGGTACTTGATCGCAATGTGTTTCGTCTTTGAGTGAAATACATGGTCCTTCATGAGATGTGTTGTAGATGTGTTGTCCATTGGCAAAACCAGAGGTTCGTTGCTTGTTTTGCCCAATTCGTTCAGGAACTGTCTGAGCCAAATTATCTCATTGGCCATCTTTGTTGATGTGACATAGTCTGCTTCGCAAGATGACTGAGCCACAATGGTCTACTTCTTGCTGACCAGAGAATTGCTACTCCTGACGCGATGGTGCATCCTCTTGAGACACTTTTACAGTCCTCCTTGAGAGATGCCCAGCTAGCATCACTGTAAGAAAGCATTTGAAAACCTACATCATGACAATAACACAAACCATAATCCTTTGTTAATTGAAGATATTTCAAAATTCGTTTTGCAATCTTCCAATGTGTTGAGCCAGGATTCGTCCAAAATTGGCTCATCCTAAACACTGCATAAGCAACGTTAGGACGTTTATTGTCTACAAGGTACATCAGTGATCCTATCAGCTTCCTGTAAGGTGTGAGTTGCATCAATTCCCTCTCTGCTCCAGTCCTCAAACAATTTTTATTCGTCATTCAGTATTGTTCTTGTGAGCATCGGAGTATTCACTCCTTTGCAATTCAGCATCCTGAAGTCCTCTAGGATTCTCTGGGTGTATTCGGACTGATGAAGGTACAGCTTACTTCCCTCATAGTCTCTTTTAATTTGTAAGCCAAGGTAACACCTGGCCTCTCCTAGATCCACAATCTAGAAATGTTTCAAGATGTCTTTCTTCACTTCAACAATCAGCTGCTCACTCTTGTAGAGTATCAGAGTGTCGTCCACATACACAGCCACAATGATGATTTTTCCATCTAAAATTCTCACATACACATTGGAATTAGCCATCAACGACTTAGATCCTAATGATTTCAGGGCTTCGTCTTTCATTTTGTACCATTGTTGAGCTGACTACTTCAGACCATAGATACTCCTATGCATTTTGCATGCATAATCAGGAAGTGAATTCGAGACATAGCCTGGGGATTGATCCATGTAGACCTCTTCATCTAACTCACCATGCAAGAAGGCTGTCCTCTCGTCCACAATGTGGATCCTGAGGTCATAAGCAACTGCATATGCAAATCACAAACATAGGGATGAATGCTTCATGACAGGAGAGAAGGTTTCAGAATAATCAATACCATATCTCTGAGAGAATTCCTTTGCTACTAGTCTTGCCTTATATTTCGAGACATCCCAATCTGGTCCATACTTGAGCTTGTAAACCCATTTGCATTTCACAGTCTTACGCTTATCTAGCATCCATATTTGGTTCTTCCTCATGGATTCCATCTCCTCGTTCATGGCTTGGATCCATTTGTCCTTCTCTGGACATTCAATTGCCTCCTCGAATGTTTGTGGTTTGCCATTGAATCCACAGAATTTTTTTTATGTGGAAGCAGAGCTGTCTGGCACATATCTTGCTGGCACTCTTTGTTGTCTTGCTGACCTTCTAGGAGAACCTCCTGGGATAGCAATGCCTTTGTCTTTGTCTGCTCTGCTAGGTCTGAAACCATCTTTGTTTACAGGTACTGTAGTAGAAGACTGTCTCTCGAATCTTTTGTCTTCTGATTCGTCACTTGAATGCGAAGCGAGTCAAAAATCTTCATTTTCGTGTTCATCTTCTTCTCCCTTTGTAGCTGGTGGTAGATCATATGCCTTCTTGTGGCAGTGGATACATTCAATTTTCGAATTGAGCCAACGCATATCAACTATTTGCCCATCTTGTCTGCATCTCACGCACGTCTTCTTTTCTCCACCTTGTTGTTTCGACCTCCCTTTGTTCTTCCACTTACCTTTCCTTGTCCCCTCTTCTTGCTGATCATGATCTTGTGGACTCTCTCTTAGGCTTGAATTGTTTCTTTGTCTTTTCTTTATTGTTGTAGAGGGCTTGGTCAGAAGCATTCTTGTGATCAAGATGCTCTCTAGCCTCGACTTTCTCTCGAATTTCGACAATTGTCTTTTCGAGGTGTATTGTAGGATCTTTTGCAAGCAGGGTTTTGGTTGTCTGAAAAGATCTGGGTAAGGCTCTCAACAGGTAAGTGAGCTACTTCTCAGCTGACACTGCATTTTTAGCTCCATAATTGCATAGAGACAGAAATAGATCTTTCATCTTCCTTACAAAAGAAGTGAGGTCTTTCCCATCCCACTGTAGATTTGTTAGCTGAACTTCTAGCATCATTATTTGACTTCATGATTTCGTTTGAAATCTCATGAGAAGTGTATCCCACATCTCCTTTGACTTGGAGAGTGTAGCCAGGTCAAGTGTGAGACTATCCTCGATGGATGATGATAGCAAGGCTACTTCCTTGTCATTTTTCTCCCTCCATTCACGTAGCTCTTTGCCTAATGTTGTAGCATCTCCTCTGCGCCATTCACCCAGGGAAATAAACCTTCACCCTTTAGTATCAACAATGTCTCAACTCTCCATGATAGAAAGTTAGATCCTAAAGAATCCAAAACTGTGCAGATCTTGGATTGTGTGCTGCTAATAGAAGCCATTGTTTCTAAATTCGTGCACACTTGTTGATGGTTGATTGTTTGAATGCTTTAGGCCCCTTGATCTGATTGCCCTTTGGCTATGTCAGATTATGACAAAGTAGGCTCTGATACCACTGATGCTAAGATATATAGAAAAATGCATTTAAAAAATGCAAAATTCTAGCCAAAAACTCTGGTGACAAACTGATAGAATTAAATTACGAATGATTCGCGAAAATTTTTGCGACACTCAAATTATTTCTGTCCGAGTTGGATCAGGCAGGCTCTGTAACACAAACAAACAAAATGAGATGAATTCTAAACAAAAATGAAACGAAATGAAGCGAAGCGAAACTTAAACGAGCTCTGACAATGATTCATGGTGGAAGCACACAGATCACAAAATGAAATGAAACGAAGCAAAAGAATCTGTGACAAGATGAATCAGGCTGCTCTGCAACGAGACGAGACAAGATGAGACGAAACAGGACGAAACAAAACAAAACAAAACAAAACCTTAGTGAGCTCTGTAATTGATTAACCCTTGTAGCCAAGTGATCGTGAAGCGAAGCGAAGTGAATCACGAATCACGAATCACGAAGCCATCAAAAGAAGTGAGGTCTTTCCCATCCCACTGTAGATTTTTCAATTGATCTTCCAACATCATTATTTGACTTCGTGATTTTGTTTGAAATCTCATGAGCAGTGTATTCCACATCTCCTTTGACTTGGAGAGTGTAGCCAAGTCAAGTGTGAGACTATCCTCGATGGATGATGATAACAAGGCTACTACCTTGTCATTTTTCTCCCTCCATTCTTTTTGCTCTTTGCCTGATGTTGTAGCATCTCCTTTGTGCCATTCACCCAGGGGA
This sequence comes from Diphasiastrum complanatum, assembly GCA_029204225.1. NCBI lineage: Eukaryota > Viridiplantae > Streptophyta > Lycopodiopsida > Lycopodiales > Lycopodiaceae > Diphasiastrum > Diphasiastrum complanatum. The sequence goes on from CM055099.1 coordinate 455,118, forward strand.
ATAAACCTTCACCCTTTAGTATCAACGATGTCTTAACTTTCCATGCTAGAAAGTTAGATCTTGAAGAATCCAAAACTATGCAGATCTTGGATTGTATGCTGCTAATAGAAGCCATTGTTTCTAAATTCGTGTACAATTGTTGATGGTTGATTGTTTGAATCCTTTAGTCCCTTTGATCTGATTGCCCTTTGGCTATGTCAGATTATGACAAGGTAGGCTCTAATACCACTGATGCTAAAATATGCAAAAAAATGCACTCAAAAAATACAAAATTCTAGTCAAAAACTTTGGTGACAAACTGATTGAATTAAATCACGAATGATTTGTGAAACTTTTCACGACACTCGAATTATTTATGTTCGAGTTGGATCAAGCAGGCTCTGTAACACAATGAATTCTAAACGAAAACGAAACAAAACGAAGCGAAGCGAAACTTAAACGAGCTCTGACAATGATTCATGGTGGAAGCACACAGATCACAAAACAAAACAAAATGAAGCGAAAGAATTTGACAAGATCAATCAGGCTCTGCAACGAGAAGAGACGAGACAATATGAAACAGGATGAAACAAAACAAAACCTCAATTAGGTCTGTATTTGATTTACCCTTGTAGCCAAGTGATCGCAAAGCAAAGCGAAGCGAAACGAAACGAAACGAAGCGAAGCGAAAGGATTTGCAAATGAGATCAATTTGTCAGAAATTCAGATGTGATTGCTAGTCACTACCGGTTGTATCACTCCTACAATCCTTCAAAGAGTAGTCAGACACTACTGATCTATGTTAACAAATTAATGCAACATTCAACAATATCAAACCAAAGTGCAGAATAGAATGAACAAGCGAATCAGACACACGAATAGTAGCAGACAAATTTACATACAAGATCATATAATCATCTAGAATAATAATTTGCACAACAACTACAAAATTATCTATTGATTTTTCTGATTCTTCAAGAACTGCATGCAGATCCATGTTGTGTGTTGGCGTGAGAGGAATACAGCTCACGAATTCGAGTCTCGCTTACTAGCGGACCTATGGATCTACAGCCTATGTAGAATTATCTCGCACGCAAGCGAATTTGTATTCTGTATTTTTTGTCTTCTGATGTCTTGTCTTGCTTACTAGCATTAGACTTATTGTAATATGCATCAAACAGAAGGTATATAGTTCACGAAAAATTTCATGTCTTGTAACTTACAAATTTGAAAGATTTAACATCTACAACTAGTTTGCAAATTATAAGAGTGGCAGATTAACCACGATCTAGAATTCTTCTGGTGATGTCATGAGATCAGATCAAATATCTATATCCCATGGTATCTGGTTGATTTTCCTGTTGGCTGTTCATGGGGCACGATTGGTTTCATGTCGTGTCGTGTCGTGTCGCCTTTTGTCAAAGGTTCAAGATTGAAAGCTAGCAAAGCTTTGGCATTAGAAACAAAATGTTTTTTCAGAGCCTAGAAGACTCACTTACTTGAAAAAAGACAAACAAGTGGAGGATGCAAGTTCTCTACATGCTTTTCACACTACCATTGAGGAACCATCAAGTGTGGAGGAAGCTCTTCAATCAAAGAATTGGATCAAAGCTATGGAGGCCGAGTATGAAGCTTTGATCCAAAATGAGACTTGGCAACTTGTAGATCCAGCGAATGAAAAACATGTCATTGGATGCAAGTGGGTCTATAGAATCAAGCTCAATAATGATGGATCAATCAATAAGTTTAAAGCAAGGCTTTGTGTTAAAGGCTATGCCCAAATCAAAGGCATAGATTATGAAAAGACCTTTGCTCCATTCTAATGGTAACCATTAGAATAATCATTGCTATTTGTTGCTTTTATGATTGGAAAACGCTTCAACTCGATGATTCCAATGCCTTTTTAAATGATTACCTGGAAGAAGAAATATATATGCATCAGCCTCTAGGTTTTGTTGTGAATGGCAAAGGATCAAAAGTATGCTTATTTTTTAAAAGTCTTTATGGCTTAAAACAAGCCCCAAGGGCTTGGTATGAGAGGTTGAACACTTACCTTCTTTCTATTGGTTTCAAGATTAGCTCATATGGTCCATCATTGTATCTTAAACATGTTGGTAATGATGTAATCACATTGCTTATTTATGTTGATGACATTCTATTATGTAGAAGCAACATGGATTTACTTATTGATACCAAGATCTCCTTAGGAAAGGAATTCAAAATGCAAGACCTTGGATTTTTACATCATGTACTTGGATTAGAGATTAAGATCTCTAATGACTTAGCTTTCATTTCTCAAGAAAGTTACCTAAGACCCATGCTTAAGAAATTTAAAATGCAAGATTGTAAAAGCATAGATACTCCTATGGAGTCTAATGTTAAAGACACTAAAACTTGTGATGAAGCATACTTTGAGGACATCACAATTTTTAGAAGTCTAATAGGCTCTTTCATATGGCTCACCATCACTATGGCTGATCTTAGTTGTGCATAAGCTTAGTCAAATCATGCAAAATCCAAAGATCCATGATTGGAAAAAGGATCTTGAGATATGTTGCATCTACTCAATGTGGGAGCAGACGTTGATATCACTCTATGGGCAGAATTGGATATCAACTCTAATACCACTTCTATTTGAAGAAAAACAAGAAAATTGTTATAACCAGGACCGTGGATTACTTATCGAATGGAGTTACGAGCAGTGCTTTGTGTGTGGAATCAGATTATCAGTGTAAGAGTCATAGAATGCTGTGAAAGAGAGATTGCAAAAGGAATTAGGCATCTGAGAGAGCCATGCAATCCTCTAATACTGATAGTCTAATAGGAAGAAAATGTAAAATTAATTTAGACATCAAAGACAACCATACAATTCTCTTCTTAATATCATTTTTGTAAGAGGAGTGTGAGTTTTCATTCAACAAGAATGCAAAGGTGTACAACAATAGTTAATCTGTATATTGAAGTTATAAATACAACGATCAGACCACAATCCTATTGCGTTGATAAGCACGTGATCCTACTAACAAATTCAAGACAATTGCTAAGATTCTAAAATAGTTCTCTCTCTCTCTCTCTCTCTCTCTCTCTCTCTCTCTCTCTCTCTCTCTCTCTCTCTCTCTCTCTCTCTCTCTCTCTCTCTCTCTCTCTCTCTCTCTCTCTCTCTCTCTCTCTCTCTCTCTCTCTCTCTCTCTCTCTCTAATCACTAAATTTGAGGAGTCAGCTATTGATCAAAGGTGTTCTCCGCTATCTGAACTTACGTATCATAATCCACTGTATTATAATCGCTCAATTACATGTATATATACATATCAGCTAAGAAATCTGTACGAACTTAATTTTACAATTACAAGATTGATACCAGCTATTAAACTAATCAGTGGATCAGTTCGTTGATGGAGCGTGAAGGCTATCTGGTCTGATACCGAAATCTGTATATTTCTCCAAACTAGAAATGCGACACTCCTTGACCTTTTGGTCGTTGCCTTTACTTGATGACAGCCTTTGGGATTTGTACCTTTGCCGATTGGAAGACACATTTGATGTTTGTAGGACATCGCCTTTGTCTATAGGACAGCTTTGGCCTATTGTAGGGCACGTGTCACATTTTTCACCTGTTGAAAACTGCATGCAAATATGCAGTGTCGAGTTTTCTGCAATTTTTGTCTGTGTAGAAACCCATGTAAAACTTGTAGTGTCGCTTGTCAGAAAATTCCGTGTAAAAACACAGTGTCGAGTTTTTCACATTTTTCGGCTGTGTAGAAAAATGCGAGTAAAAACCAGACTATAGCGATAAAAATACAGACTGTTTCAAAATAGTTCATTTTTCTGCAAGTTACATTTGAGAGAGTGAAATTTAGAGAAGGAATGAGGGCTGTTGAGATGAGCAGGAGTTAGATTAAACTCCAACACTCCCCCTTAAGCTAACTACTATGAATCTGATCTACAATTGAGATTTAACATACCTACTAAAGTAGAATATTTATCTCTAGACAATGGCTTTGTCAAAATATCAGCCAACATACTGTCTGTATGACAGTAACTTAGTACAACATCTTGATCCTGAACTTTCATTTAAGAAAATGGAATTGAACTTCTATATGCTTAGTTCTATTATGAGTTCGTGGGTTCAGAGAAAGAGCTCTGTAGCTCTGATTGAAAAACAAAATCTATGCGAAAGATAAAAAGATTTTTGAGAGCTCATTGTGTTGTTGGTACGTATATTCGAGGAGTGCCATGTGAGGTTGTGGCAAAGTTGGTGTTTGTCAACTTTCCCACTTCACTTGGTGTAGCCTTCATCCAGAAAAATCCATGCTTGAGTGGAATGTCTTCTCCCAGTCACTGCCCACGGCATGTGCCACTATTGCTGATTTGTACGTTATCGATGAGGGATGGTGTGTGACACTTTCTATCACAGAACATTTTCCTTGGATTTTTATAGCAGCTGTTGAGAAGGGCATCACCCTACAACAGTGCTTAAACATTGTTGTGGAGAATGGGTACATTGGTCACACACCAGTCAATAAGGTATGATGTCGTAAATGCCATGTATATTGTGTGCCACTATGTCTAACTAACAATAATCCTTACCATCTATAAAGCCCAAACTGATTCTTTTTTTGTATGTGCAGATAGCATCACTCGTGTTGTCACTCTTTCATCATGATGGATATCCTAAGCCTACACTTCACAGCAAAAGGGCTAGAAAGAATTACATCATCTTCATCATTGACACTCCTGATATGTACAGCACAATAAATGATAACTTTTGCAAGGGTGATGCAGAGTGGTCCCATGAATTGTGTGGGTTCATTGTCATCACTTATATTTTTATGAATAGAATCATCAATCCAATGTGTCTTGCACTATCGCATACATATAAGCTGAACTTGTTCTCTTGCTACATTGTAGATATATTATAAATCTGCTCACGAATGAGGAGGATGTAGTTATCGATTTATTTGCTGGTGCTGGTAATCTGGAAGTTGAGGTTGTTTCAGTCGAATAGGCACTGCGTGTGTCTAGAGAAAGATGATGTTATGCATGAGCATTTTCTATCCAAACTCGAAGAGAGTTGCACGACAAATTGAAATCAAGTGCTTGAGTTTATAGCAAGTCTTGTAATTAATTGTCCATTGTTGTGCAATCAAACATTCATGTGCAATTGGACTCTCTAATTTGTACATGTTTGACTTTGCACGGGGCGCAGCAATAAACACATGAAGATGTGAGGCGTACACTTTCCGGCCATGAATGTTATTTAGTGCCATAGTTTGCCCTTATGACATGTTTAGTCCTTCGCATTCTAGAATGTGCTCTCAATTAAAAAAAAAAATTCATTTAGTAGAATGAACTGAGTCGACATTGCAAAACAAAGTTAACATGAGCTGACATTGCCCTTTCTGCTCACTTGTTGATGCTGATACACGTTTTATGATATCTAAATTTGCCTTATTTGTCTTCATCAATTTGTCTTTATGGTTCATAGGTTTTAAATTCTATTTCAATAAAGCTAAGCTTGAAAGTATCAAAGAAGCTTTCTATGTTGCTTCTCTCATTCCAAATATTGATTCCACTCCATTTTGTAAGAGAAAGTATCCCCTAGCCAGAAAATAGCCATGTTCAATAAGGAAGCATTCATTAGAGGTTATTTACACATGGAGACACTAAGGGCAGGACTTCATAAGGGACATGTCAAAATTCAAAAGGATGAAAAGCTTTCAGGAAAGAATGGGAACATGCCAACTAAGCCAAGCATAGGAGGAGCAAAAGCACATCATTTCCTATCAAATCATATTGGTAAGGCTTTTAATATTCAACACTCAATCTAGACAAATATTATTGTTGCCACTCAAGACTTCGAGAAAGACGGCAAAACCAGAGTACTAAAAGTTGATGTATGGAAGAAGCTTGATAGTATGATTGCTATTTTAAGAAAAGATAAATACTTTGATATTGATAAGAAAGTTGTCCAGGACTTGTGTTGAGTTTGTTAATGCTGTATCAAAAGCATGGAGAGAAGATCACATCAGTCATTACATGGTTAGTATAAATTCTTCAAGATGCTTTCAATTTTTCATATATATTTAGATCCAAACATAAGACTAACATTATAATTTTGACATATGCAACACATACTAAGAGATCATACTGCATTTTTTGCAAACACATATGGAAGCTTGAGTGTATGGTCATCACAAGGGATGGAGAAGTCACATTGGCAAGCACGAGCAACATTTCATCCAAATACACAACATGGAGGAACCATGAAAAATGAAACTACATTTGTCAATTGTTTTAGTGGTTTTATCACAGAGTTCAGATTCAACATATAACAAAGTCCACAAAATACAACAAGTTTCGAAAAGCATGCAAGTTCATATAGGAAGAGAAAATTAGATGATTGTTGAGTAGAAGATGATCGTTATCATCAATCATGACATGTTCAGAATTGTTTGCAAGAGAGGAGAAATACTCAATGCAAATGTATTGATTGTATTATAACAAAATACAAAGTGTCCACTATTCATCATCAGCTTTTGTGTCAGATTCTATGGCAGTATTGTCATGGAGAAATTCTCTACTAGAGTATGCATCTAATAGATGTGCATTATTCTTATTTCCATTAAGTGCAATATAAGTGGAATACAATGTATAATGGGAGATCCTTATAGGAACGTTCTCATCAGTAAAACCTACAATGTTCAAAACATAAGATCTTTTGACAAAAATGATCTTATTGTTGGATTTACTCCTACTCTCCTAAATCCCAATTTTAATCTGCCTCCATTCATGCTGCATATTTTTCTAACGTTGTCACGCATTCTGCGTTTTTACATGAAAATTCACACAGACGAAGAAAAGGCAAATGAATCGAGACACTGTGTTCTTACACAGGTCATGGTGACAGGCAAAAAGGGGACACTACCTTACTAAATGCCAAAGGTGCCCTAACAGATAAGGCACTCTGTAAATCTTATCCTAAGGCCATTCGTAAGAGTGACACACTTTTGCGTCATCACCAACGTTCACTTCAGTACTGGATGACGTCGCACCCTTTTCACCTTCACCCCATGCAGTTGTGCTAACAGATTGGACAATGATTGCAGCCACCCACGATCTCCTACAGACAGCACATCCGCTCTGTACTTTCGCATCGGCACACCTGTAATATTATGTATATGTATTGGATACCATCTGCGTATTCGATGATGATGATGAATTCTGATGAAGCAAGATAAGTCTAGAACAAGTTAAGGAGGTTTCATTCCTCATTATAGATAGAAATAAGCTTTGTAGGGCACATGGTTTTGTCCACTACAGTCTTGTGCTCTACTGCATAATTGACTTGTATACTTGATATACTTAATCTGACACAGTTCATTTGTTCTGCATTTTAGATCTGTCAATATTGTTATGCTTATTCTTCATTCTGTTTGATCTTTCTTGTTGCTCTTTCTGGTAATAGGCAATTAACTTTTAGTCTTGTCTTTTGCGAATAATTCATGACTAATTATCAGTCGAGCACAGTCTAGCTCTTCGCAAATCATTCACAATAGATAATTTGTCTAGCAATTCACGACAAATTATTCATCTAGAATTTTAGTGATACAAATTATTCATCTTTGGCTATGTAATCTAGATTGACTGTGATTTCTATCACTAAAATTCTATTCATTCTGATAGGTCTACGTAGTCATGCTTAGGGAGAGAGTCATTTAACTCATTTCACTACACATGAACATTTTCTGTTCGAGTTTGCTTCTCGTTCGTTTCTTGTTCGAGTTCGTTTCTTGTTCGTGTTCATCATTTATTCTTCCTCTCTCTCTCCCAACATGGTATCAGAGCAATCTTTATAGCTCGATTAGCTCCCACAATACAAGACTCTACTAGCCGATAGAGTAATTGTTTTCTTGTTCTGTATTTTTCAGTATCAGATTTTCATACTTAAGTCACTGATAGTTTCTCCTATCACTTAGACTAATTCTTCTACATGGATTCCCAAGGGAAAGCCAATCCTCTCATGGACAAGCTTGATGGAGCCAATTACCATCTGTGAAAATTTAAGATGAAGACTGTACTAATGGCAAAAGAATTGTACGACGTTGTTATAGGTGCAGAAGGGAAACCCGAAGCAGACGACATGACAATCTTCAAATGGAAGCTGAAGGATGGAAAAGGTTTCTTGTTGATCATCCTCAACATCACGGAAACACAGATCGGCCATGTATCCGAGGCTCAAACATCAAAAAAAATCTGGGACATCTTGAGCACACTATACGAAGTGCGAGATATAGCTTCCAAGCTAGATCTCCGGAAGATATTCTACTCCCTTAAGATGACGATGGTGATTCTCTGCAGAATCATATTAATCAATTCAAGAACCTGCTAAGGCAAATGGCCGTTGTCGGATCTGTCATAGATGATCAAGACACAGTGATGCAACTGCTTACAAGCTTGCCAAGTTTTTACGACAGTTGGGTAATGATCATCACGACTCATCCAGAGTTGACTCTTTCGAGAGTCATCACTATGTTGTTGCAAGAAGACACGTGAAGGAACGAAACCTCAAGTTCCTCAGCTGATTCTCATGTCTTGTACACCAACAAGGGCACGACAAAGTAGAAGAAGAAGAAAGGCCTGAATCTATCAAAGCCAGACCAGAAGCCAGCTCAACACAAGGAACAATCAAATTTGTAGACAAAGAAGAAGCTGTTCTACAGATATTGCAAACGAAACAACCACGAAATACAAGACTGCCGAATACTTCAAGTGAAGAACAACAGCAAAGGACAGTTGAATCAAGTGGCAAAAGCAGCTGCAGAAGCTCCATAGCCCATTCAAGAAGCGGATCATGATGCCTTCATGACCAACCATCAAGGAGCATCTGGCGACAGTTCTTGGTTCCTGGATTCCGGAGCCACTCAACACATGACTGATCATACAAATTCCACACGTGTGACAGGACGCACTCTCGCATGTGCGAACCGCGATATAAAATCACAAACTTCCATGAATTCACTTTTTTTTTCGCTCCGCATATCGCACTTGTGCGTCTCCTTCACAATCGATATTCTGTCTAATATTTTCCATGCGCACAGGTCCGATACATCTGCCTACATGTCTCCTCATATCGGTCTTGTGTGTCTCTCTTCTATACTAATCGCTTATATTCGGCTCACATAGGTCCGATATACCATACATTCTTATCACACATATCGGTCCTCTACGAGGGCTTCATAATCCTTTTTCTGCTCATCCTATTCGTCACTCACAAGTGCGATATCCACTAATAGACTTCCATGGATAGGAGAAAGTAAACAAGGAAGGATTTCTTTTCTGCTAGCTCGTCCTCAGCTCCTGTAGTTGCCATTACACCTCCCACTAGACCTAGAATGCGCAACTGCAGCAGGTGGCTCTCTGAAATATGTAAGTATCAGAGATCAACTGCTCTATTGATTCTCAGAGCTCCATTCTACCATGTCGTCTGAAACATAACTAGAAATGATCTTGGACAACTCGTTAGACTCACACCCACTGCTCTTCAGTGTCTTCAGAAAGTTGCTGAAGACTACATGAGCCTTTTTTTGAAGATTCATTTTTGCTTGCAATTCATTCCAAGAGAGTCACCATAATGCCCAAGGACTTTCAGCTACTGATGAGAATGAGGGAGAGATTTTGCAAGCTACACATATCTCATTTTGCTGCTCCCAGACTTGTTCCTCTAGATAGGACTAATCTTCCTACCAAGCGTCCTAGGAAGCAGACAACCCCCAAGAGATCTCCGAAGAAGGTAAGGAGAGTAGACACCATAGAATCTGCAAAGCCTAACCCAGAACCAATTGTAGATAACGTTGCTCTTGATAATGTTGTAAATATAGCTACATCTATTTTGGATACCCATGTATTTCTTGTAGATACTACACATTCACCTCCTCCACCTCCTTCAAATCTTTATACATATATAGATTCCGATGATTATCTTAAATTTGAGAAGGACATAGCCGATGTAATAGATACAATTGGTACTCCTTTTTGTTTTAGACTAGAGGGACTTGACATTAGTATAAATTAGTTGACTGTTTGGAACTCAGAAATAGACGGGCTTCTATCAGTGATCCTGTGATAAAGTCTAGGCTTACACTCTTACAATATGACATTGCAAGAGAAATCAGAGCTACAGAGCTCTTTCTCTGAACCCACGAACTCATAATAGAACGAAGCATATAGAAGTTCAATTCCATTTTCTCAGAGAGAAATTTTAGAGTCAAGATGTTGTACTAAGTTACTGTCATACAAATAGTATGTTGGCTGATATTTTGACAAAGCCATGGTCTAGAGATAAACATTCTACTTTAGTAGGTATGTTAAATCTCAATTGTAGATCAGATTCACAGTAGTTAGCTTAAGGGGGAGTGTTGGAGTTTAATCTAACTCCTACTCATCTCAACAGCCCTACTTCCTTCTCTAAATTTTACTCTCTCAAATGTAACTTGTAGAAAAATGAACTATTTTGAAAAAGCTGCATTTTTATCGCTACAGTCTAGTTTTTACTCACATTTTTCTACACAGCCGAAAAATGCAAAAAATCCAAATCATGCTCCATGAACATCCAACAAGAAAATTGGCCAAATACCATGGGATATAGATATTTGATCTGATCTCATGACATCATCAGAAGTATTCTAGATCGTGGCTAATCTGCCACTCTTATAATTTGCGAATTAGTTGTAGATGTCAAATCTTTCTATTTTGTAAGTTACAAGAATGCGACATGAAATTTTTCGCGAACTATATACCTTCTGTTTGATGCATATTACAGTAAGTCTAATGCCAGTAAGCAAGACAAGATGTCAAAAGATGAGAAATACTACGAATCCGCCTGTGTGCGAGATAATTCTGCATAGGATCTGTAGGTCCATAGGTCCGCTAGGAAGTGAGACACGAATTCGTGAGAGAAATATATTCTTCTCACGCCAACGCATTGTGTGGATCTGCATGCAATGCTTGAAGAATCAAAAAAATCAATAGATAATTTTGTAGCTACTATGCACATTATTATTCGAGATGATTGTATGATCTTGTATGTAAATTCATCTACTACTATTCGTGTGTCTGATTCACTTGTTCATTCTATTCCACACTTTGGTTTGACATTGTTGAATATTGCATTAATTTGTTAACATAGATCAATAGTGTCTGACTACTCTCTGAAGGATTGTAGGAGTGATACAGCTAGTAGTGACCAGCGATCACATCTGAATTTCTGACGAACTGATCTCATTCGTGAATCCTTTCGCTCGTGATTCACTTCGCTTCGCGATCACTTGGCTACAAGGGTAAATCAATTATAGAACTCACTAAGGTTTTGTTTCGTTTTGTTTTGTTTCGTCCTGTTTTGTCTCATCTCATCTCGTCTCGTTGTATTTGTACCAAACCTTGCTGTGGGCTACAGGTGTACTTTTCACACGTGTGGGGCCGTACAGGGCCTGTTTTGGACAATAAAATTCAGTTTGGTGCATTTTGAGCTTCATACACCCAATTTTGAGTCAATTTAGTGCATTTTTAAAGCTTTCACTTGCATTGTTTCTATTCCATTGATTTGTTCTTGGTTTAGATCAATCATATAGATGGTCATATAGATGGATTAAAGCTTGTTTACAGTACATTGAAGTTGATTCTCTGATTTTTTGAGTGTACATTGAAGTTGAGAGAGAAAGAGTGCTATAAACCAAAGATTAAGGAGTGATTTGCAAGGGGAGTGATTGAAATCCATTATACCTTCATTCTAGATTTGTTCAAGAGTGAAAGGGCTGAGTCTAGAAGCATCTAAATGCTAGAAGACACTCTTGGATCAGTCCTCCAAGTGAAATCTTAGTGAATTTCTAAAGCACAAACACTCATAAAGGCAAAATCTACGTATACAAGGTGATAAGAATTGTTGGCAAGTACTAGGAGAAAAATTTGAGATCCAAGTCACACTGTTCACCCCTAATCAAGTGTGTAAGTGTGTTTTTTTGGCTTTAATTAAATTCATAAAGGTGAGTGAGGCATATGTGTTGTGGTTGATCCAAAATTTTCAAGAGATCCTTCCTTTGTAGAGGGCAAGAACTAGTAACTCAAGTCTTGACTTTGGTGGAAAAACTGTCTTCTTCATTGTGATCAAATCTTGCTAAGTGGCATTAGCTCTTTGCAAGCACATATCTTAGTGAGAGAGAAGCATCACATTTCTAAAAATTTGAATTTCATTCCAACTCTAAAGAGGTAGAGTCATTGGTACTTGGTGGAGTCCAATAGGGGTGAATGAATTCAATTTTTTGAGCAAAACTTTGACATTATATGTATGAAACTCAAATAGGTTCTATTCAACCTTCTTTGTGAGAGTGTGAGGGTCAAATTGTGATCCCATTGGGAGTCTAGAACATGGAGGAGTCCATATTTGAGTGTTCATACATGATTGGGATCTTTGTGAATCTCTAGATGTCTAATTTTTAAGCTTGGTGAAAAATTATTGACATAGATTGTTATCAAACCATTTCATGTCCATTTCAAATCTCAAGAGTGAGATTCTTTGGGTCAAGAGGGATTCCAAAAGGGGTGATTGGATCTAATCTTTGTGTGTTTGAATCGAGTATACATGTCAAGTTTTTGTGATCTAGTGTAGATCCTGTTTTTTGTGAAAATTAGTGGTTTAATTTGTTGTCAAATCAAATCAAATTCAATCCAAATCTCAAGAGTGAGATTATTTGGGTCAAGAGTGAGTCCAAAAGAAGTGACTAAGTTTGTTTCTCAAGTATTTGAAACAAAACCAATACTTTGTTCAAGAATCTCAAAAGTTGAGTGAACTAGTCAAGAGAAAAGGAAAATCTAGGTATCAAATCTTTTCAAAACCATTCCACCTCTCAAGAAGAAGAGTCATTGGTATCTGTCGAGTTCAATAGGGGTGTTTGGATCTGATTTTTGTGACTTGATAGAGTGCTTTTGTCTTAGTGATCAAGGCAAAAATTAGTTTCCAATTTTGACTAGGTTGAAAGAGATATGATTCAAAATTTGTGGTCTAGATCTTGTGTAGATCCTTCTAGATTGTTGAATGTGTTCAAATCTAGTTTCTTGAGAGTCACAAATTACATTTTGAAAATTCATATCACTAGGTTCTACTTCCTCATCATGGCATCAATAGGTGGCAACCTATTGGAGGCAAGTAAGGATCCTAAATGCAACCTTTGTGGCAAGAGAGATCATTTTGTCTCAAGATGCTACAAAATGAAGACCAATCCATCCAAGGAGAACCAAAGCAAGGGGGACGAGGTGAAGGATGGAGCTTCAATTTCAAAGTGCAAAGGAAAGAAGGACAAATCCAAGGAAAGGTGTTTCCTTTGTGGAAAGATGCATGAGGCTTGGAGTCTCACAAGGACTTACAAGATTTGTCTTCAAAAGTCCATCATCACACATTTCAAACCTTTAGAAGTTTTTCATTTGGAAGTGCATTGTTTGGTTCAAGATGCAAAGATAAATGTCACTTTCATTAATGTCACATGGATTTATTTCATGTCCTTGGAAAGCATTTTGCTTAGAACTTTAGAAAAGTTCAAATTTATTGTTATGATCCAAGAGAAACCAAGAAAGATTAAGGAGGAGCAATCACAAAATGAAAATAGTTCCATTTATGCTCTCATGACATCTAATGAAGAACTATTTTGCTTTGAAGATATTTTTGTATCTCAAAGGTGGATTAAGACAATACTAGTTGAGTGTGATGCCTTAATAGATAGCAAAGCATGTTTTCCTTGTAAAATTACATTGAATATGAAGTCAAGGAAATGGAAATGTCTTCATAATGTATTTTTTGTTGGTTTCAATAAGATCATGAATGATGTGTTCATTCATAATGTTGAAGATTGTAAATTTTCAATTTTAAAGACAAGTTGTAAACTTCTTATGAGAATAAGTGAAGCATCCAATGTGGACACTTATATCCATAAGCAAGTAGTTAGCCTTATTGAGATGGAAATACTTCTTGATTTCAATATTAGAAAAATCATGCCAAGTTGTGGTGATTTTTGGACTTATGTTTCTAGCATAAGTAATGTTGATGATCATATGAAGTGCACATTATATGATCATGTTTGTTGTGATCATTTTGAGACATGGAGTTCTTGGATTTCCATCAAGGAGGAGCACCAAGAAGTTGATCTTGAGGAGTCATCTCGAGGTTCAAGTGTGCCAAGGACTGAGGAGAGTCCTTCTCAAGTTATGATTCCAAGAAGAATATCAAGAGACATGGTTGAGCTCATATGTCTCACATTTCAAGGGCAAGAGGAGCACATTTCAAGTAGTATACATCTCATTGTTGCTTCTCTTATGTCATTTGGTGAATCAATTTGCTTTAGTGAGACTTTTGCATTTCAAAGTTGGAGTAAAGCAATACTAGTTGAGTATGGTGTCTCTCTTGAGAACATAGTTGATGCTCTTAATTATATGAAATTGATTTTAGATCAATTAGAAAGCAAATGGTTATTTCATCAAATGTATGCTCTTGAGTCTTGCAAGAGCATGAGTGAGTCGTCCACTCATAGTGTGAAAAATTGTCTTTTTTCATGTATTGAGGCAAATTGTAAACTCTTTATGAGAGAAAGTGAATCATCCTCTAAGGAAACCTATCTCCATAATGAAGTATCTAGCCTCATTAGATCTGAGATTAGCATGGTAACCAAGCATGAAGATATGATACAAACTCTTTGTTATTATAGCATGCATAGTCTTGCCAATGTTGATGAGCCTAATCCTCGACATCTTGGTAACATGATGTTGGACCTTTGTGATCCTCAAGAGTCAAGAAGGACTCTTTATTTTATCATGGAGTTGCAGCTATTTTCAAGAAGGAGGAGCTTTTGGATCAACCATATGCTTCAAGGATGGAACAAATCAATGAAAGAGGTGCTAGGATGGTGCAAAGCTCTCAAGTTCATCAAAAAAGTCAACATCAAAGAGGCATTATCATGGATACGGTGATTTCGGATCGACATCAAGCTCATTCACTGATCTTCACACCTTTGAACCAGCAAGGATCCATTTTTGAAGACCAATTTAGCCCATGGAGTCAATCTCAATATCATCATATTTTTATCAAGTTAGTTTTGAGGAGGAGTGTTAAAATTGGCAAAAGCTAACTTGATCAACTCTTGTAAATACCGTTATGAGTAGTACATATCATCATTAGACATGTGTGGAGCCTGTTACCACGTGTGAAATGAATGCATTTATCATTTAGATGAGTCATATAGGTTGTACATGCCATTTCATTTGAGATCTAGTGGCTAAAATGACAAAAATCTAGTTTTCTAGCTATATGCCACTTGGCATTATTTTATTGGTAGGAAAAGCTATTTCACATGGATAGGAGTGATCTCACACGTGCCAAGGACTCCTCACATGTGTGAAAACATCAATAGTAGGTGAGATCCAACTTCTAGTAGAGATTTGTGAAAGTCCCTATAAATTAGGAGCCAAAAATCAAGGGAGGTGGCTATAAGTTAGGAAACTTGGTCCATGTGCCATATTGATGATTATTGGTGGATCCTTTGATGAGTAGGCACTCTCACACGTGCCAAATTAGTTGAGTAAGCATCAGCTCTTGTGTATATATGGTGGCTCATTTGGCCATAATTGACAAGAAAGATAAATCTTGGTTTTGGTGCATTTCTTGAGTAATCTCTCCATTTGTCTTGTGGTTTTATGCTTCTAATGGTTTCTAAGCTTAGTGTACTTCATTATTTGCTGGTAGTCCGTACTCTGATAGGTATTCACATGTGTGAAACTAGAAAGTACAAGTTTTGATCATATTTGATTGTTCTTGTTAGATTTGTTGATGTAGATTTGATCTAGTGCTATCTAATCTTGTGTAGATTGGTAGATCAATCTAATCTAACACCAAATCACACTTGTGGATCTGATTTGGATCCATTCTTGGTCTTTTTTGCTGTACTTTCACATTTAAGAGCACAAAATACATGTACTGATGCCCAACTTGGGTTTTCATTTATTGAATGAAAGAGTGTATACACAGATTTTTACTAAAATTTATTTGAAGCTATTGTTCTCCCACAAGGGTGATTGTTGTAGGTAGATCTTTGCAGCATGTTATCAACTCCTATCCTTTTCGCATCTGTGACATGACAAATATTAGTGAATGTGCAATTGTAAATGATGACATTTTCAATCGTTTTGTTCTATTTTGAAATGGCAATAAACATAAAGTACTTACAAGTCTTCCGTTGATGATAAATCTGAAATATGTTGGTAGATTAGTTTGCAATAGCATGAGCTCTATTCTTATAAAATCAAGCTTCCAATGCTCTTCAACCTCAACCATAGTCAAATATTTCTCATTGTAGATAATGCTTATCTCCATTCGGTTTGTGTGACCATTTAGTTCAGAGTCTTGATCCAGGGGTAGCCATGTACCTTCAATTTTCTTGTATCTCTGGTAACTAAATGTGAGATTGAGCATTTGCTTTTCGATATGATAACGAAAGATCATTGAAGACTTTTTAATCCTGCATTCTATGTCATTATTTGTTTTACTATCCCAGCCTTGATCCATGAGATCTGACAAAGTCTCATTTGATAAATCCTTGCAAACAAATAAAGCTGGTGTCCTACGAACACTAGCACTCGAGAAAAAATCAACAAATATATGTAATGAGATAAACCAACTTAGGTGAACAATTTTTGAGCCTGTACTTATCTTCATAGCATTTCTAATATCAATGAGTAGCTTGCATCTCAAGGGTTCAGAAACAATACTGTCAGGAGTAGGCCACTCATCACTTTGAAAACTAGGCAATGGAATTGCTTCGAGCTTGCCAAAACCTCCATCTGTTTGTGGCGTATATAAATATTCATAAAAATAGATACCACAATCTGCAAGTTCCTTTGGACTTCTTCCTCTGTATTGCAGCTTTCCAACATCAGAGTGAATAACGTCTAATATTCCTACAAGTGATTGTGTGGGCTCCCATTCACTTATGCATGATGGATATAAATCTGAAAGAAAAAAACAATGTTGAAGCATTTAAATCATAATCTGAAGAGCATCAATAAAGAAAATCACCTATGATTGTTGTAGAGTGCATATGTTTTGATATACTTACAATTACATTTTTGATGATCATGAAGATTGATATCATGTACTTTGATTTCTGAATGCATATATACATGTTGTACTAAAACTTCTGATATTGATTGACCTCCTGAGGTAGTCTTAAACTCCAAAAGTTTTGCTTTCCAATGAGATTTGTAAGCCATTTTTGCTCTTTTCTTTTGTCAAAAATTGCCCTTTGATGATGGATGCAGCAATACCCATGAATCCTTCGTCTATTTTGTTGGCTTTCAGTTATTAGCTTCATCTTTCTCATTGTAAAGAATCACAGACTCGATTGTAGATCTGGGTTTCCTTGCCATTGCTATTTTCAAAGCTTGGGCGCCAAAAATCTCTTTGATATGATACTTAATTTCAATTTTTCGTATCACATTAAATCTAATGTGAATGCCAACATAGTCACAGTTACCGCGTATACCATATTTTATGTAATTGTACATACTGTGTTTCTATAACTGTAACTAATATAGTTAGAAAATTTCATTATACTAACCAGCATAGTCAAGTAAATTTAACTTGAGGTATTGACGTCGGGCAGATTAGCACTTGTTGGGCAGGAAGAAGAAACCAATGGGATACGTCCATGCTACCCGGAGACAAGTTTCAAAGTTTTCTATATTGCATTTTTATTTCTTAGTTAAATTGAACTACGTTACGTAGATTTCAAATCTGTGCATTTTGATTGGGCCTGGTGATGGCCGAAACTAAAGAAAAAAATAAAAGTATCTTTACAAAGGGTCTTTTTTAATTTTGGAACTCCTCTAATGTGTCAAGCTCTGACCAAATGTAGCTCATATTGGAGACCCAACCTTTTTTGTTGATAAATTCACTCATTGTGTTTTCTAGAGCATCCATCATATATCTTGATACAATAATCTAGACTAAACAGGTAATGTACCTGCTGAATTGCACTAGAAGCCTCCTTTCGTAACTTTTTAGTTTCCTCTAAAAGGTGCACATGGTCGTCTGCAACTGCATGCAACGCTTCTGAATCTTTTTTATGAGCCAAAAGAACTTCTTGGACAAGACATCAAAATATATTGGTATAAAAACATAGACCATTATAGAACTTCGTTTGCAGTTTATAACACTCAACATAAAATTCTGAATTCAAAGATGGATAATAAAATTCAAAGCCTTTCAAATGACTAGCCTTTTCTGGATTTATGACAACAAGTGAACAAGCACTTCTAGATTTATGACAACAAGTGAGCAAGCACATCTGGATGTTGTGAACAATAGAGTAGTAGTCAAAACTGAGATTTGTAGCTTGGACGAAGAGCTATATATTGCATGTATGTATTTCTGGTATATAAACATTCATAGGAAATATGTGGTTCTATAGCATTCTAGTGATTGTTCATTTTGCTAGATAGCTGCTTTGAGTTTTCTATGTTTATCTCCATGATGGCACGATTATTTTTTACCAGGACTATGAAAGTAATAGTTCATAAATCCTTTTCAAAGTAAAATTTCATATCATTCCATTATTCCTTATAGCATGGAACATTTGAAGGGCTGGGATAGCCAAATTACACACAATAGGATCGAACACAAGCTATTAATCTTCAATAAATCGTTTTGGTGGTTGAGTTCATCTTTAGATTTCTCAGTAACAATTTAGGTCATATATCAGACACTTGTTTGGTTATCATTCTCTATGATGCTTAACTTGAAAAATTTGCAACTGGATTGTTCTAATGTGTTGTCGTATGTGATAGCTTGTAAAGAGACTAAGTATGATCATTTTGTGTCTTGTTCATCCCTTGTGTTGTCAATCTCTTATGCAATATTTTTATGTTTATAGGGTTTCTATTTCAGCCCGTACGAGTATGTTTCTAATGATCAAGTAGCCTTTGTGTTCTTTTCTCTTCTCTCCCTCTATCTATGCCTATGGCATTTCTTTTCTTCTGCATTCTTTTCAATCTGCTCCAAGAAAAGTAGCAGCAGAAGTCGAGAATACTTTATTCGCTTTCTATGAATGCTTTTCATCAGTAACATGATATTGTTCTATATCTCTTATAGGTATGTTTGTAATATCATAAATGATTTAGTTTTCTGGCTTTTATGCACTGTTATGTTTTTGTATTGTCATATTTGTGTAGTCTCCATATCATCTGTTACAAGTGTCTTTGCAATGTTAGAAATGATTCAGTTTTAGCTTTTATGCACTGTAGCTTTCACGTATTTTCATGTTTGCATAGTCTCTATTTAATCTCTTATAGGTATTTTTGTGATGTTAATGTAATCTAATTATTGACATGAAATATTTGCAACTGGATTGTTCCAAGCGTTGAGTACATAGCCCTGATATGAACAACAAGAGTAGTTTCTATGTAAGGTAACGAGGCTACCGATAGAACCATAGGGCATGCCCATCCTCAACAACAAAACAGAAACAAATAGCAAAACATGCAAAGTGAAAAGCTTAGCCCTTAGTAACTCCATGTGTAAATAACCTCTAATGGATGTTTCCTTCTTGAACATGGCTATTTTCTGGCTAGGGGATACTTTCTCTTACAAAATGGAGTGGAATCAATATTTGGAATGAGAGAAGCAACATAGAAAGCTTCTTTGATACTTTCAAGCTTAGCTTTATTGAAATAGGATTCAAAATCTATCAACCATAAAGACAAATTCATGAACACAAATAAGGCAAATTTAGATATCATAAAATGTTTATCAGCATCAACAAGTAAGCAGAAAGGGCAATGTCAGCTCATGTTAATTTTGTTTTGCAATGTTGACTCATTCATTCTACTAAATCAAAAAAATAAAATAAATTGAGAGCACACTCTAGAATGCGAAGGACTAGGGATGTCATAAGGGCAAACTATGGCACTAAATAGCATTCATGGCCGGAAAGAGTACACCTCACATCTTCATGTGTTCCTTGCTGTGGCATGTGCAAAGTCAAACATGTATAAATTAGAGAGACCAATTGCACATGAATGTTTGATTGCACAACAATGGACAATTATTTACAAGACTTGCTATAAAGTCAAGCACTTGATTTCACCTTGTCGTGCAACTCTCTTGGATAGAAAATGCTCATGCATAACATCATCTTTCTCTAGACACACACAGTGCCTATTCGACCGAACAACCTCGACTCCCAAATTACTAGTACCAGCAAATAAATCGATACTACATCCTCCTCATTTGTGAGCAGATTTATAATCTATCTACAATGTAGCAAGAGAACAAGTTCATCTTATATGTATGCGATAGTGCAAGACACATTGGATTGATGATTCTATTCATAAAAATATAAGTGATGACAATGAACCTGCACAATTCAGAGAATCGCTCTGCATCACCCCTGCAAAAGTTATCATTTATTGCGCTGCACGTATCAGGAGTGTCAATGATGAAATTTGTGTCTGGTTTGGGTATGCTAGTGGTGTAATTCTTTCTAGCCCTTTGGCTGTGAAGTGTAGGCTTAGGATATCCATCACCATGAAAGAGTGACAACACGAGTGATGCTATCTGCACATACAAAAAAAGAATCAGTTTGGGCTTTATAGATGGTAAGGATTATTGTCAGTTAGACATAG
This sequence comes from Diphasiastrum complanatum, assembly GCA_029204225.1. Lineage (NCBI taxonomy): Eukaryota > Viridiplantae > Streptophyta > Lycopodiopsida > Lycopodiales > Lycopodiaceae > Diphasiastrum > Diphasiastrum complanatum. The sequence goes on from CM055099.1 coordinate 475,812, forward strand.
TGGCAGACAATAAACATGGCATTTACAAGATCATATCTTATTGAATGGTGTGTGACCAATGTACCCATTCTCCACAACAACGTTTAAGCACTGATGTAGGTTGAAGCCCTTCTCAACAGCTGTTATAAAAATCCAACGAAAATGTTCTGTGATAGAAAGTGTCACATACCATCCCTCATCGGCAACGTACAAATCAGCAATAGTGGCGCATGCCGTGGGCAGTGATTGGGAGAAGACATTCCACTCGAGCGTGGATTTTTCTTGGATGAAGGCTACACCAAGTGATGTGGGAAAGTCGACAAACACCAACTTTGCCACAACCTCACATGGCACTCCTCGAATATATGTACTAGCAACACAATGAGCTCTCAAAAATCTTTTTATCTTCCGCATAGATTTTGTTTTTCCAGTGAAGGAAATAATCTGGCTAAGGAGGGATAGGATCTGCAATTCCCACGGATTAGTCCAACAATACTCTAGTGTGACAATCAAAGCTATAGAGTTCTTTCTCTGAACCCACGAACTCATAATATTACTAAGCATATAGAAGTTCAATTCCATTTTCTTAGAGAGAAAGTTCAGAGTCAAGATGTTGTACTAAGTTACTGTCATACAGACAGTATGTTGGCAGATATTTTGACAAAGCCATTGTCTAGAGATATACATTCTACTTTAGTAGGTATGTTAAATCTCAATTGTAGATCAGATGCATAGTAGTTAGCTTAAGGAGGAGTGTTGGAGTTTAATCTAACTCCTACTCATCTCAACAACCCTCCTCTCTCAAATGTAACTTGCAGAAAAATAAGCTATTTTGAAACAGTCTGTATTTTTATCGCTAATGTCTGGTTTTTACTTGCATTTCGAAAAATGTGAAAAACCCCACATTGTGTTTTTACACTGAGTTTTCTGACAAGCGACACTGCAAGTTTTACACGGGTTTCTACACAGGCGAAAATTGCAAAAAACCTGCCACTGCATATTTGCATGCGGTTTTCAATAGGCGAAAAATGTGACATTTGCCCTACAATAAGCCGAAGTTGTCCTACAGACAAAGGCGATGTCCTACAAACACAAAAGGTGTTTTCCAATCGGCGAAGGTGTCCTACAAATCCCAAAGGCTGCCCTCAGGTAAAGGCAATGACCAAAAGGTCAAGGAGTGTCGCATTTCCAATCTGCAGAAATATACAGATTTTTGCTATCAAACCAGATAGCGTTCACGCTCCATCAACGAACTCATCCACTGATCAATTTAATAGCTAGTATCAATCTTGTAATTGTAAAATTAAGTTATTACAAGATTTCTTAGCTGATATGTATATATACATGTAATTGAGCGATTGTAATACAGTGATTATGATACGTAAGTCAAATAGCGGAGAGCACTTTTGATCAGTAGCTGACTCCTCAAAGTTAGTGATTAGAGAGAGAGAGAGAGAGAGAGAGAGAGAGAGAGAGAGAGAGAGAGAGAGAGAGAGAGAGAGAGAGAGAGAGAGAGAGAGAGAGAGAGAGAGAGAGAGAGAGAGAGAGAGAGAGAGAGAGAGAGAGAGAGAGAGAGAGAGAGAGAGAGAGAACTATTTTAGAATCTTAGTAATTGTCTCAATGAGAATTCTAATGGTTACCATCTCTGCTACGGGAGCAAAGGTTTTTTCATAATCTATGCCTTTGATTTGGGCATAGCCTTTAACACAAAGCCTTGCTTTGAACTTTTTGATTGATCCATCATTATTGATCTTGATTCTATAGACCCACTTGCATCCACTGGATCTACAAGTTGCCAAGTCTCACTTTGCATCAAAGCTTCATACTCGGCCTCCATAGCTTTGATCCAATCCTTTGATTGAAGAGCTTCCTCCACACTTGATGGTTCCTCAATGGTAATGTGAAAAGCATGTAGAGAACTTGCATCCTCCACTTGTCTGCCTTTTTCCAAGTAAGTGAGTCTTCTAGGTTCTGAAGAAACATTTTGTTTCTAATGCCAAAGCTTTGCTAGCTTTCAATTCTGAACCTTTGACAAAAGGCGACACGACATGACACGACATGAAATCAATCGTGCCCCATGAACAGCCAACAAGAAAATCGGCCAAATACCATGGGATACAGATATTTGATATGATTTCATGACATCATCAGAAGTATTATAGATCGTGGCTAATCTGCCACTCTTATAATTTGCGAATTAGTTGTAGATGTTAAATCTTTCTAATCTATAAGTTACAAGAACGCGACATGAAAATTTTAGCGAACTACATACCTTTTGTTTGATGCATAACATAGTAAATCTAATGCTAGTAAGCAAGACAAGACGTCAGAAGATGAAAAATATAGAATACAAATCCGCCTGCATGCGAGATAATTATGCATAGGATCTGTAGATCCATAGGTCCGCTAGTAAGCGAGACTCGAATTCATGAGAGAACTGTATTTTCTCACGCCAACGCACTGCGTGGATCTGCATGCAGTGCTTGAAGAATCAAAAAAATCAATTGATAATTTTGTAGCTGTTGTGTACATTATTATTCTAGATGATTGTATGATCTTGTATGTAAATTTGTCTACTACTATTCGTGTGTCTGATTTGCTTGTTTATTCTATTCTGCACTTTGGTTTGATATTGTTGAATGTTGCATTAATTTGTTAACGTAGATCAGCAGTGTCTGACTATTCTCTGAAGGATTGTAGGGGTGATACAGTCGGTAGTGACCAGTGATCACATCTGAATTTCTGACGAACTGATCTCATTCGTGAATCATTTCACTTCGTGATTCGCTTCGCTTCGCTTCACAATCACTTGTCTACAAGGGTAAATCAATTACAGAGCTCACTAAGGTCTTGTTTTGTTTTGTTTCATTTCATCCTGTATCATCTCGTCTTGTCTCGTCTCGTTGCAGAGCAGCCTGATTGATCTTGTCAGAAATTCTTTTGCTTTGTTTCATTTTATTTTGTGATCTGTGTACTTCCACCATGAATCATTGTCAGAGCTCGTTTAAGTTTCGCTTCGCTTTGTTTCGTTTCGTTTTCATTTAGAATTCATCTCGTTTCGTTTGTTTGTGTTATAGAGCCTGCCTGATCCAACTCGGACAGAAATAATTCGAGTGTCGCAAAAAGTTTCGCAAATCATTCGTGATTTAATTGTATTAGTTTGTCACCAGATTTTTTGGCTAGAATTTTGCATTTTCTGAGTGCATTTTTCTGTATATCTTAGCATCAGTGGTATCAGAGCCTACTTTGTCATAATCTGACATAGCCAAAGGGAATTAGATCAAGGGGGCTAAAGCATTCAAACAATCAACCATCAACAAGTGTACACGAATTCAGAAACAATGGCTTCTATTAGCAGCATACAATCCAAGATCTACACAATTTTGGATTCTTCAGGATCTGACTTTCTAGCATGGAGAGTTAAGACATCGTTGATACTAAAGGGTGAAGGTTTATTCCCTTGGGTGAATGGCACAGAGGAGATGCTACAACATTAGGCAAAGAGCTACATGAATGGAGGGCAAAAAATGACAAGGCAATAGCCTTGCTATCATCATCCACCGAGGATAGTCTCACACTTGATCTGGCTACACTCTCCAAGTCAAAGGAGATGTGGGATACACTGCTCATGAGATTTCAAACAAAATCACAAAGTCAAATAATGATGCTGGAAGTTCAGCTGACAAATCTAAGTGGGATGGGAAAGACCTCACTTCTTTTGTAAGGAAGATGAAGGATCTATTCCTGTCACTACGTAATTATGGAGCCGAAAATGCTGTGTCAGTTGAGAAGCAGCTCACTTACCTGTTGAGAGCCTTACCCAGATCTTTCCAGACAACCAGAACCCTACTTGCAAAAAATCCTACAACAAACCTTGAAAAGGCAATTGTTGAAATTCGAGAGGAAGTCGAGGCCACAGAGCATCTTGATCACAAGGATGCTTCTGACCAGGCCCTCTACAGCAATAAAAAAAAAGACAAAGAAAAAATTCAAGTCTTAACAAGATCATGATCAGCAAGCAGAGGGGACAAGCAAAGGCAAGTGGAAGAACAAAGGGAGGTCAAAACAACAAGGTGGAGAAAAGAAGACTTGCGTGAGATGCAGACAAGATGGGCACATAGTTGATACGTGCTAGCTCAATTTGAAAATTGAATGTATCCACTGCCACAAGAAGGGCCATGCAGCCATGGATTGCCGCCTGAACCCAAGGAACAAATCAACACAGAACAGATAGGAGGACAGTAAAAGTTTGTCCTATGTCGAGGATCCCGAGAGCTCAAAAATGGGCAAAGAGAGATTGAACAAAAATTGTTCAACTGCCTAAATTTGTGTAGATGTGTGTGCCGTGTCAACACCTAACACACAAGAGGTGATCCTAGACTAAGGAGCTATCTCACACTTCGTGACATCAAGACGAGGACAATGGCCAATGATGATCATGTCAGCTATGAATTTCTTGAAAGACAGTATTATGATCTGCCACCAGAGACAAAAGGAGCAGAAGACGAACATGAAAACGAAGATTTTTGAGTCGCTTCACATTCAAGTGATGAATAAGAAGACAAAAGATTCGAGAGGCAGTCTTCTGCTACAGTACCTGTAAACAAAGATGGTTCCAGACCTAGCAGAGAAAACAAAGACAAAGGCATTGTTGTCCCAGGAGGTTCTCCTAGAAGGTCAACAAGACAACGAAGAGCACCAGCAAGATATGTGCCAGGCAGCTCTGCGTCCACATCAAAAAAATTATGTGGATTCAGTGGCGAACCACAAACATTCGAGGAGGCAATTGAATGTCCAGAGAAGGACAAATGGATCTAAGCCATGAACGAGGAGATGGAATCCATGAGGAAGAACCAGGTATGGATGTTGGAGCCATTACCAGATAAGCGTAAGACTGTGAAATGCAAATGGGTTTACAAGCTAAGTATCGACCAGATGGGGATGTCTTGAAATATAAGGCAAGACTGGTAGCAAAGGAATTCTCTCAGAGATATGGTATTGATTATTCTGAAACCTTCTCTTTTATCATGAAGCATTCGTCCCTACGTTTGTGATTTGCATATGCAGTTGCTTATGACCTCAGGATCCACATTGTGGACGAGAAGACAGCCTTCTTGCATGGTGAGTTAGACGAAGAGGTCTACATGGATCAATCCCCAGGTTATGTCTTGAATTCACTTCCTGATTATGCATGCAGAATGCATAGGAGTATCTATGGTCTGAAGCAGTTAGCTCGACAATGGTACAAAAAGAAGGATCAAGCCCTGAAATCATTAGGATTCAATCGAATTACATATGGGAAAATCGTCATTGTGGCTGTGTATGCGGACGACACTCTGATACTCTGCAAGAGTGAGTAGTTGATTGCTGAAGTGAAGAAAGACATCTCGAAACATTTCTAGATTGTGGATCTGGGAGAGGCCCAGTATTACCTTGGCTTACAAATTAAAAGGGACTATGAGAGAGGTAAGCTATACCTTCATCAGTCCAAATACACCCATAAAATCCTAGAGGATTTTGGGATGCTGAATTGCAAAGGTGCGAATACTCCCATGCTCGTAGGAAAAGTGCTGACGAATGAAAATTGTTTGAGGACTGAAGAAGAGAGGGAATTGATGTAGCTCACACCGTAAGGAAGCTGATAGGATCACTAATGTACCTTGCAAACAATAAACGCCCTGATATTGCTTATGCAATGTTCAGGATGAGCCAATTCTACATGAATCTTGGCTCGACACATTGGAAGATTGCAAAATGAATTTTGCAATATCTTCAATTAACAAAGAATTAGTTTGTGTTATTGTCATGATGCAAGTTTTCAGATGCTTTCTTACAGTGATGCTAGCTGGGCATCTCTCAAGGACGACTGTAAAAGTGTCATAGGAGGGTGCACCATCGCATCAAGAGCAGCAATTCTCTGGTCACCAAGAAGTAGACCATTGTGGCTCAGTCATCTTGCGAAGTAGACTATGTCACATCAACCAATGAGATAATTTGGCTCAGACAGTTCCTGAACGAATTAAGCGAAACAAGCAACGAACCTCTGATTTTGCAGATGGACAACACATCTGCAATACATCTAATGAAAGACCTTGTCTTTCACTCAAGGACAAAACACATTGTGATTAAGTACCACTTGATCAGGGATCTCATGGGGAAGAAGATGGTGTAGACCACTTTCATTGGAATGAAAGACATGGTTGTTGACATTTTCACAAAGGCCCTAGACAAAGGTCTATTCAAGAGACAGAGGAGCAGTTTTGGAGTCGTCAAGCTATCATGCATTGAGAGGAAGCTGAGGAAACATTTTGTTTCTAATGCCAAAGCTTTGCTGGCTTTCAATTCTGAACCTTTGACAAAAGGCGACACGACACGACACGAAATCAGTCGTGCCCCATGAACAGCCAACAAGAAAATCAGCCAAATACCATGGGATACAGATATTTGATATGATCTCATGACATCATCAGAAGTATTCTAGAACGTGGCTAATCTGCCGCTCTTGTAATTCATGAAATAGTTGTAGATGTTTAATCTTTCTAATTTGTAAGTTACAAGAATGCGACACAAAATTGTTCGCAAACTATACACCTTTTGTTTGATGCATATTACAGTAAGTCTAATGCTTGTAAGCAAGACAAGACGTCAGAAGATGAAAAATACAGAATACAATGTGAAACTACTATACTTTAGGACCATAAATGGATCTACAAAAGATCCACAAGAGTGATTGGATGCTTGCTTAACAATATATCAAAAAACTAGATACAAAAAAGTTGACAATTTGACAAACAACAAGCATTAACAATCAAAAGCATTGATAAACATTGAAATTCGAGCCCACATGTGTGTACTACAGGTTGTAGTATGGCCTTCAACCTGAGAAACAAGTAGAAATTGATTTGGTTTCATTTGGATCACAAAAACGCAATGTACATAGTGAACTAGCTTGAGATTGCCAATGAGCTCCAAAAATTTTCTATCTTCTCACTATGGAGAGAGGGAATACATAGCAAATCCGACTTCCTTCTTGAATTCAGGTGGATTTCCAACATGTAATAAGGAAGTTAACTCACTCTCCTTGACCTAAAATGAAACCCTAGCCTAGATCCTAGAGTTATGCTTGGTAGGTAGCTAGTTGGTCAAATTTTCACCTTAAACCTAGGTGTAGGTCCTATAAAGTAGGGATGACCACCAAACAGACATGACCAACTCTCTTGACTTGACCTAACCTATATTAGGAGTGGGTTACCACGTGGCATCTTGGCATTACATGTGTGGAACCCAATTATACACAATATTTACAAAGTTAGACATGGTTTTTGATCAAGCTAGATTTGCCAATTTTTGACAATTCTTCACACTCCTCCTCAAATTCAGTTTGATCTATCTACAACTCTCTTGCTAGATGAATGAATTCTTTTAGAAGTGTCTAAAAAATCCAACTACAAACAAGGAACTTTTGAGACTCCAATAGAGAATGATGTCCATGAAGGATCTTTCACCACCTCTTAAAGGATCTCTTACAAGATGTTCCATAAATGTGTCATGTAGCACACTTCAAAAACTATACATCATGCCAAGCCATGGATTCCAAGGCATTTTGTGCACTTAAAGATACATCGATTAAACTATTAAGTGCATACACAGTGTTGCCAAAGACTGTTTGCCTTGCTTGATCCATATGGTTGAGCCTATATGGCTCCATCTTGATACTCAAGATTCTTCTTGGAGTCCTCGGGTCTTGAGCTTGCTCCTCCACTTGACTTGACTCCAGACCATCAATGAACTGAATAAAGTGTTGATCCAAAAGTGCTTCTTCGAGTTTACAAATCTTCCACTCTTGAAAGATCACATTTCCACCATTGACAACTTCTGTGGTGGAAAACAAATAGATTCTACAATCTTTACTTGAAGAGCAAAACACTACCATTATTCCTATCATTGAAATAGGATGATCTTTGGTCCTTACATTGGAATGATCATGCTCAAAGCATGTGGACACAAATATTTCCAAAGAAAATGATGTTTCATCTTTTATGACTCTATTTAAACTATTACAAAAATAGTTATCCAATGAAATTGCTTTATCAACAACAAATGTAGATTTCAAAGCATCCCATTTCAGTGTCTTGTCATACAAAGTAATAAACACCATGAATCTTAAAGGTAAGAAACAAGTCATCTCATGTCTACTACTACTTTCCAAAAAGTATTCAAAGATAGTAGGCTCTCAAATGCTCACCACCCTTGCAAGATGCACACTTGAATGGGCAATTTGCATGCAATTTGATGACTTGGCCATTGTCATTGAGGACTCCCTTGGAACTCTCATGCTTTGAGGCTGATCCTCAAGATCTTCCTCCTTTTGATGCTCCTCCTCAATGCAAGAAAGATCACACTTTGCCAAGATCTCCTCCTTTGCCAAGCTCATTCTTTTGAAAGCAACACTAGCTTCCAACTTAAACAATCTTCCATGTTTAAATCCCTTTGCAATGCAAACATCATTCTTCAAGATGAAGCAAACACCATGCTTAAAGCGGACATCCAAAACACTTTCTAAGAGTAGACCAACACTAAGCATATTCTTGGTGATTGATGGTACATAAAGGACATTTTCTAGATCCATGCATTTTGAGGATTCTAGACACAAAGAGATGGTGCCAACACCATCTATCCTACACTCTTCAACATTTTCAGTAAAGAAAAACTTTTTAATAGCATTGAAAGAGTGTAAGGTTGAGAAAAAAATTCTTTTCACAAGACATGTGGGAGCTAGCCCCATTGTCGATCCACCAATTGTCTCTTGAATTGCTATTGCTAGTTGGTGAGGATGTAGATGCCATCAAGAATTGAAGTGAAAACTACTTTTAAACAAATCTTGCTAAGAAATGAATTTGATTGTCTCTAGAAACTCACTAAGGTCTCTCTCTTGTAGTGTTTCACTCAAATTAGATTTCTAATCCAACAAATGGACTTGTAATCTCAGTTCTATCACTCCCTCACAAAGTTGGAATGAAGATAAGATTATGTGAAATCTACTAACAATCAAATCTTGCCAATTTTGGCTATTTTTGGACAATAAATTGACTGAATCTCTTTCTTCCTTCTTGGTGTACTTTCAAGACCTGTTTTTAACCTTAATAGGACTTGAAATCAGCCTAGATTAATTAGATTCCATGAAACAAATTCAAATCTAATCAATGGCAAATGATCTTGGTAGATTATCGTAGGATCTCCACCAAAAATTACACCAACAACTCACAAATTGAATTTTTCTGGATCAAATGAATATCATGCATTAAATGTAGGTTCAGAGGTTCCCACACATGTGGATAGTATGGATTTAGACCCCTACCAAGTTTGGGATCAAATCTTCTCACCAAAATCAAGATTCTAGCTTGCCCTCTCAATACTAGTTTCTAGCACCAAAACTTGCTAAAAATGGATTTGCATTAGATCAATGCCTTATGCTCTTGTACTTGGATCTGATACCATGTGAAAGTACTGAAATTTAGGACCATAAATGGATCTACAAAAGATCCACAAGAGTGATTGGATGCTTGCTTAACATCTAATCAAAAAACTAGACACAAAAAAGTTGATCTAGATTGGCAGTTTGACAAACAACAAGCATTAACAATCAAAAGCATTGATAAACATTGAAATCCGAGCCCACATTGTGTACTACAGGCTGTAGTACGGCCTTAAACCTGAGAAACAAGTAGAAATTGATTTGGTTTCATTTGGATCACAAAAACTCAATGTACATAGTGAACTAGCTTGAGATTGCCAATGAGCTCCAAAAACTTTCTATCTTCTCACTATGGAGAGAGGGGATACATAGCAAATTCGACTTCCTTCTTGAAGGTAGGTGGATTTCCATCATGTAATAAGGAAGTTAACTTGACCTAAAATGAAACCCTAGCCTAGATCCTAGAGTTATGCTTGGTAGGTAGCTAGTTGGTCAAGTTTTCACCTTAAACTTAGGTGTAGGTCCTATGAAGTAGGGATGACCACCAAATAGACATGACCAACTCTCTTGACTTGACCTAACCTATATTAGGAGTGGGTTACCACGTGGCATCTTGGCATTACATGTGTGGAACTCAATTATACACAATATTTACAAAGTTCTACATGGTTTTTGATCAAGCTAGATTTGCCAATTTTTGGCAATTCTTCACATACAAATCCTCCTGCATGCAAGATAATTTTGCATAGGATCTGTAGATCCATAGGTCCGCTAGTAAACGAGACTCAAATTCGTGAGAACACTGTATTCCTCTCACGCCAACGCACTGCGTGGATCTGCATCAGAAACATCAATAGATAATTTTGTAGCTGTTGTGCACATTATTATTCTAGATGATTGTATGATCTTGAATGTAAATTCATTTGCTACTATCCGTGTGTCTGATTTGCTTGTTCATTCTATTTCGCACTTTGATTTGATCTCATTGAATGTTGCATTAATTTGTTAACGTAGATCAACATTGTCTGGATACTCTCTAAAGGATTGTAGACGTGATACAACCAGTAGTGATCACTTGGCTACAAGGGTAAATCCTCACTAAGGTTTCATTTCATTTCATCTTGTTTTGTCTCGTCTCGTCTTGTCTCATCTTGTTGTAGAGCCTGATTGATCTTGTCATGAATTCTTTTGCTTCGTTTTTCGATCTGTGTGATTCCACCATGAACGAGTGGGTCGATAGCATTTCCATCATAGCATAAAATGTCATCTAAACTTCCCTGAATATATCTCATCACTCTCTTTAATGTTTTCCAATGAGAGATCCTAGAATTAGACATGAATTGACTTAACGTGCTAACAGTGTATGCTAAATCTGGTCTAGTACAGAAACATTGCATACATCAAAGGTCCTATTAGTGAATGATAAGGGTATTTCACTATGTCGAGTACTTCACTATCAAAATCAGCACAAGTAGGTTTAATCAATACTACATTTGGATCCATTGGAGTATCAATTGGTTTGCAATTAGACATATGAAATTTTTCTAAAATGCCTTTTAGATATGTCTGCTGGCTGAGATAGATCTTCTTTTGAGGCCTATTTCTAGTAATGTGAATTCCTAGCAAAGAATGGAAAGCTCCTAAATCAGACATGTCAAATTCCTTTGATAGATCACTCTTAGTAGTGTGCAAAAGAGAAATGTCATTAGACAAAATAAATGCATCATCTACGTTAAAGCTATGTGAACTGAATTGGTGCCTATATGCTTCGAATAAACATTATAGTCAGCTGAATTGTTTGCAAATCCCAATTGAATGAGATAAGAGTTGATTCTATCTAACCATGCTCTTGCGGCCTATTTCAGACCATAGATTGCTTTGTGCAGCTTGCACACTTTGTGCTCTTGGCCTTTGACTTTGAATCCTTTTGGTTAGAAGGTATACTGCTCCTCTTCGACGTTGTCATTGAGAAATGTTGTCTTGACATCCATTTGGCGCATTTTGAGATCTTCTGTGGCTGCTAACGCAATCAAAGTCCTGATTGACTGCATCTTGACAACAGGATTGAAATTTTTTGATAATCCACTCTTTGGACTTGAGTGAATCCTTTAGCCACCAGTCGTGCTTTCCATTTAGCAATGGAACCATCAGAGTTGATCTTCTTCTTGAAGATCCACTTGTTGTCTATAACTCTCTTGTGCGTGGGAAAGTTGACCAGTGTCCAGGTTTGGTTTGTCAAAGTGAGTTGTACTCACTTTCCATAGCTTCTTGCCACTTCACAATGTCCTTGGAGTTAATTGCTTCAGCTAGGCTCTCTGGTTCTTTTGATGAAGTCTAGAATGATTGAGGTGTATACCTCCGAGTCTGTGAGGATCTGCAGACATTTGGTGGACCATGATGCAATGATGCTTCTTCTTGAATTTTTTCAGATCTGCTCGAGCTAAATTGGTCTGGTCTGATGATAAGTAATGTCTACTACTCAGCTTCTATAGTTGTAGCTGCAGGTTTTGTAGAAGAAACATTATCGTTGGAAGATTCCATGCTACGTAAAATAGGATGAAATGACATAGCATCGTTTATCGATGGTTGTTTGAAATCATAGTATGCATGTTCTTGAAATATTACATCCCTAGAGAAAAATACTACGTTGGTGGATGGATCATAAACTTTATAAGCTTTATGTTCATCAGGATAGCCAATGAAAATACATTTATTTGTCCTATGATCCAGCTTCTTCCTAAGTTGTTTAGGAATTTGAACAAAACATATAATAACCAAAGATTTTTAAATGGCTGACACTAGGCTTGTGCCCATGCCAAACTTGATGAGAAGTTTTGTTGTTGGCGGCTTTGGTGCTAGATCTGTTCTGCACATAATAGGCTGTGGCAGTAGCTTCTGCCCAAAACTTCACAGGTAGGTGTGCTTGATGTAGCATGGATCTGGCTGAGTTAAGAAGAGTTCAATTCTTCCTTTCTGTAATCCCGTTTTGCTGAGGTGAATAGGAAGTGGTGAACTGTCTTCTAATGCCATGTTCAGCCATGTAGTCGGACATCTTATTACAGAGGTATTTGTCGCCACCATCAGTTCGGAGTGCCTTCATTTTTGTAGATGTTTGTGTCACAGCCATGGTCTTGAATCTCTTGAAGCATTCAAAGGCTTCATATTTGTGCTTATTGAATATGACTGTAGACCATCTAGAATAATCATCTGTGAAAGTGATAAAATAGATTGCATCTCCTAAGGACAGACTCGGTTGTCATTGGACCACAAAGATCGCTATGTATAAGATCCAATACATGCTTTGTTTTGATGGCATGTGATTTGGGAAAAATCTAGTGCATGTAGTCAAAGTAGTATCTTCCTCGAATATTGTACATTGCTCAGATGAGAAAGTGATAGTGTAGCCCTCATCAGTTATCTTAGAGACTGATAACAGGTTCTTTGATAGCTGAGAAACATGAAGGCTGTTGGGAACACAAATAGAAAGATCTTTGTTGAAAGTGATCTTCATTGTTCCTTTGTCTTCCACGCGTATGGTGCTTGAATTACCGAGGTAGATGAATTGATCTCTTGGATCTTCTTGGTGTATAGAGCCATGGATTTGTCTTTGATAGACAGGCTGCTAATCTTTCTCCACATTTTTTCTTGAAGTAGGTGACTAATCACCTTTTGAAGAGTGAGGTTGGGTTGTGTGGAAATCATCACCACAAAGTGCTCATATGACTTTGGAAGAGAAGAAAGCAAGGTCATGCATCTTGAATCGAACATCCTACAACTGATAACTGATCTAATAAACACTTGAAACTATTGATGTGAGAAGTGATGGCAGTAAAATCAGACATGCTAAGAGTAGAGAACTTCCTTCTCAGATGTAATCTAGTGGTTACATCATGAGTCTATAGAGATTTGATAACAAATCTAGTGCATCCTTAGAGGTTTTGCATGTGGTAACATGGGATATTGGGAGTCAGCCAGATTGAGTGTGATGCATACTAAGGCCTTCTGATCATTGATCTTCCATGCCTTTGCTTGATCACCATCTTCTAGTTTCAAGTCAGCACCTTCTAGTACATTCCAAAGATCTCTATCTATCGACATCATCCGGAGTTTTAACTTCCAAATGTAGAAGCTAGAACCATTGAACTTGTCAATAATTCTAGCTTTGCTGGATGATGAAGAAGAAGAGCTACCTATATGAGACATACTAATAGTAATACAAATAGAACACACTTAATCTCTTGGTTTATATGAGCTACGCTCTGATACCAATCTGATGTAGCAAGGGAGTGCGAAGAACATGAATGGAGAAGAGAGCAGGAATATTGCAGAACAGCTCTCCCATTACAATCAACTGCTAGATGCAAAAACAGTCTAATAGAAATCTTATGCTAAGTATAATCACAGCTTTTCTAGTTGCCCAACAGGATCTTAAAAATTAGTTCATACTCATAAAAATGAGAGTACAGTCCGCCAAAGAGATTAGAAATGGTTTGTGTGTGTGTGTGTGGTATTACTGAAAATCAAATTCAATATGAAGTTTAGTTCTGAAATAGATTGAAATAGCAGTGTGATAGCGCAAGTTCCTCAAGCGTCAAAGATAGCCATCATTTGATAAAAAACTGAGGAGTCGTAGACGTCCATGTTCTTATCAGAGTGAGTGAACAAATGCTATCAAACAGCAATAAAGTGCATTCAATCACAACAAGCATTCATCTACGTTATACATAGATAGAAAAGCATGATGTTGGTATATTACACTGAAGCACAATAAAATAGCAATTACAATCCAAAAACACGGCATTACTAGGAAGCTCAAATAATATGTCTCATGGACGGAGCATCATGTAAAATGTGCTTTGACGATGTATTTATACACCACATCTCTATATCTAATTACAATAAATGCTTGTCATCTAACTAAGTATCTCACTGATCAATCACCTTCGACATTTGTGGGATAAGTGTCACCCATTTGGATGCCCTCAGGTAAAGGAAACGACCAAAAGGCCAAAGGGCATTGCATTTCCAATCTGTTGGAAATACACAGACTGTTGCTATCAGAATTGAAAGCTTTCACGCTCCATCAATGAATTGATTCATTGATCAGTTTTACAACTGCTAATTAATCTTGTAATTGTAAAGTTAAGTTAGTACAAGATCTTTTCAGCTGATTTGTATATATACATGTAATTGAGCGATTGAAAAGATGATTGATGATATATGAGAGGATTTTGATACGTGAGGTCAGATAGCGGAGAATGCCTTTTTATCAGTAGTTGACTCCTCAGAGTTGGTGATCATAGAGAGAGAGAGAGATCTATTTTAGAACCTTAGCAATTGTTTTGAATCAAGTTATCAACAATAGAGGATTGCATGGTTGTCTCAAATGCCTAATTATTTTTGCAATCTCTCTTTCACGGCAGTCTATGACTCCTACACTGATAATCTGATTCCTCACATAAAGAACTATTCATAACTCCATTCTCCAAGTAATCTATGATCTTGCTAGTGGTTATAACAATTTATTTTTCTCCGACAGGAGTGGTATCAGAGCAACACCACAATTCCAATAGTGGTATCAGAGCAACCACAAATCCAACAGAGCAACCACAATTCCAACAAGTGGTATCTAGGACTTATTTTAACTCTATAGAACTGTTCTTTCTATTTGTGTTTCATCTCTGCTACACGATCACTATGGAAGGTTCAACCTCAGAGATCCGCTTGATCAATAAAGTCAACGGAGATGGCTTCCACATGTGGAAGTTCAAGATAAGGATGATCCTGATCGAAAAAGAGCTGTGGGAGTATGCAAATGGTTCAATACCCAAGCCGGTAGAACTTGAATTGCTTCTAACATGGGAAGCAAAGGATGGCAAAGCACTTGCCATTGTATCCCTGAATGGAGAAAAAGCTTGTCCACGTCAATGAGTACCAAATCCATGGCACTCTACTCAACCAAGCAGTAGTCCAAGAAGAAGAAAGGCTTCAAGGACAAGAAGACAAGGGTAGAACAACATTCATTGTGCTTCAAAGAATTCAAGCAATATGCTGAGAATTACTCTGGTCAGAAAATCAAGGCCCTACGGTCTGATTCAGGGGGAGAGTACCTACCAACTGAGATGAAGGACCATCTATCTTCATATGGCGTGCACCATCAGTTTACTACAAGCTACACTCCTCAGCAGAATGGAGTAGCTGAGCGCAAGAACCGCACACTATTGGAAGCTGCATGATCCATGACAGCCAATGCCCATTTACCTCAAACATTCTAGGTAGAAGCAATCTCTATGGCCTGCTATCTGCCAAACTACTCTAGCACAAAAGCAATTGATTCCAAGACACCATTTGAAGCCTACTACGGCTACAAACCAAGCTTGAAACATCTACGTTTTTTCGGATGTCTCTGCTATGCACAAATGCCATCTGATCTGAGGAAGAAGCTGGACCCAGTAAGTTGTAAGAACATCTTCATCGGCTACTCAACGTCGCATAAAGCATATCACATTTATGATGTTGATTCAGGTCAGATCTCAGTCAGCCGTGATGTTGTCTTTCTTGAAGACAAGTATGATGATTTCAAGCAGAAGCAGCCGATACAAGAGTATCCCATAGCAGCTCCACCATCCATCGTTAGGCAACGACCTACGATTGTTCAGACAAAGGATTTTGGCCCGACAACTCCGCTTACCATCAATGGGCCCAGTCCCACGATTGTTCAACCACAAGATACTACGATCCCAATCATTCACAAGGAGAATCATCCACTCAAGCACCTGCAGCTCGAAGGTTTGCAAGACAACGACAGCAACCTGATCATTTTGTCTCACAGGCGTTCCTCAATCACGATGAACCCGCCACAGTTGCAAAAGCTTTGTCAATGCCCGATGCAGACGATTGAAAGGCTACCATGGATGCTGAGTATCAGTCTCTAATGAAGAACAAGACATGGAGTCTTGTCAATCCTCCTTCTGGTAAAAAGCAATTGACTCCAAGTGGATCTTTCAGCTGAAGCTTAAGCCAGATGGATCCATATCCAAATGGAAAGCTAGACTGGTGGTTAAAGTCTTTGAACAAGTATATGGGATAGACTACACTAAGACCTTTAGTCCAGTGGTAAAGCATCAGTCTATTCGTACTTTACTGGCTATAGCTGCTGCAGAAGATCTGGACATTCACCAGATGGAAGTCCAGACGACATTCTTACAAAAAAAATACAAGAAGAGATATTCATCTATTAACCAGAAGGTTACATCCTTCAAAGGCAAGGAGCATCTGGTATGTAAATTGCATAAGGCCTTATATGGTCTTAAGCAAGCTCCCAGGGCCTGATATGATAGAATTAATCACTTCTTGTTGCAGCATGATTTTACCTCCTACACCGTAGATTCAAATGTGTATCTAAGACCAAAGGGGCCAAGCTATGTTATAATAGCACTATACGTTGATGATTCCCTAATCATCAGCAATTCAAATTAGTTGTTTCAAGAAACTAAGTCTTTACTCTCGTCAGAGTTTGAGATGACTGATTTATTTCCAATCCATTACCTACTTGGAATGGAGATTCACAAAGATCGCGCGAGTAGAAGGATCACCATAAGCCAGCAATCCTACTTAATTAATGTACTTCGAAGATACGGCATGGAGGATTGTAAGCCCATAGACACTCCTATGGATCCAGGATGCAATCTATCCAAAGACATGTGTCCTAGAACAAAGGCAGATCAGCAAGAAATGTGCAAGTACCCTTATCAGTCTTATATAGGTTCTCTCATGTACTCTATGATTTGCACACGTCCTGATCTAGCATATGTTGTAAGCACGTTGTCGCAATTCATGTCCAATCCAAGCCTACAGCAACTGGAAAGCTAAAAAACTTAAT
>CM055099.1:503147-563271 GCA_029204225.1 Diphasiastrum complanatum
AAATGTCAAAGAAATTACAAAAATCTCCAACTTGTTTAAAAATAAAATACAATAAATCTTAAGCTTGTTTATCATTTCTTTTATTGTAGAAATGAGTTCCATGGATGTAGTAACTAATATCCTTGTGAGGCCCAGAACACACTAAATGGAGTTTAGACAAGGTATGAGACACTATATGCAGGTGTAGCGTTATCAATAGCAATTCTATGAATAGTTGATCCATGCATAGGACTCTATTCTAGGTGAATCTATGTATAGGAAACATAGGGCTATGCATGGCTATGTGTCCATGATGATTTTGCTCTACATAAGAGGTCCAAACTCGCCCTACTCCTCATCATGGTTCTTGATTCATTGCCAGGCTCTCACTGTACATTCATGCTTTCTTGTTCCTTGGCTTGGGGGTGAGGCTTCTAGAGATTGATTGGATGCTTCTACGTGGTTTCTCCATAGTGTGTTATCCTTTTTGTGTTTAGGATTTGTAAGCAGGATCTAAGGAGCTTCCCTTGTAGTGGTATCAGGAGCAAGGCTTACAAGCTTGGAGAGGTGGTGCTTTTCATTGGAGCTTGGTGGCATTCAACTAGTATTCTCATCCAAGGAGAGGAGCAAGGTTGCAAGTTGGTGATCTTCCCAAATTCAATTGCATGTTCCAAATCTCTCTCAAATTCATTGTGGTTATGGAGAATGTGCTATGAAATCAATTTTGGTGTCTTTTTTGGAGTTTTAGCATGTGTAGCTCAAACTAGTGAAGGATTTGAAATTTTGAGCAAGTTAATTCACTTGAAGTAGTTGAAATTCAGTTTGCATGTTGGATCTTCCCATGTATTTGGATTCTAGGCTCTTTTGTGGGTGGCAAATTTGGCTTCCATGATTTTGGCACAAAATGGAAGTAGAATGCAAAATCCAGCAAGATCAGATCAATTGATTGGTTGTAACTCTGTATTTTGGATTGCTTGTGGATTTGGAAAACGTTCTTGCCATTAATTTCCAATTGTGCATGGTGAATTTTTGGGGATAGATTTCTCTAAATCCATAAGGGGATCATTTTGGATTTTTCCCAGCATGTTTTGTATTCCTTTTTACCTTCTCAGCAAGTTATCAGACCTGTAAATTGATGGGTAGAGGCTTATGTTTTAATTCCATCAAGTTTGTAGCAATTTTGACTTCTAGAAATCAAGAATTCATGGTTCTCAACCCATACTGCTTCATAGGATCTGTATGAAGGCTTCATGGAAATCTTAGAGACCACTTAAGACTATTTGGATCATCACTTTTAGGCTTGGTCGAGTGTTTGCATGTTTTTGGACAAATTGGTCTTGAAAAAGTGTGCCCTCCTACAACTTAATTGGTTGTTCTAAACTCGCACGTTTGAGTCCTAGGTGACAGGCTGACATGGCAAGTGTCTTGTTCACTGAGTCTCCCTCTGTACTGAGCTTTACAGCACCCAATTTGGTGTCCTATAGCCAAAGATATGAGCATCTAAAGTTTTGCAATTTTGTGAGCAAAATTGGTAAAATTTTCAATTGTTCTGATTGCATGCATGACAATTTTCTATTTTGAGGTACTGTGCTTGCATGGAATGTTTGCATGTGGTTTCTCAGAGTGATTCTGACATGCATGTGTAGTTTAGATCTATTTTGAGTGGTCATACGCATGTACTCTGACGGTTAGATACAAGACTGGATTTTATAGTTGACAATTTTCGTAGAACTAAATTTTTACGTAAAATTCCGTAAAGTAAAAAATCAGTTTAATGTCACATGTCTAGCATGCCTGAGTGACATTAACAGAGTAAACTTAAGAATCGAATAGTGAATCGAATTTTTGATTTCGATTGCTTAATAACTGACAGTGATTTTTTTTATGAATTTTTAGAAAACATAAAAAACAATTTAAAAAAATGAAAGTGCGAAAACTCGAAATTTTCAGTTTTTTTCAGTTTCTTGTAATATCTATGAAATTGACTAAAAATAGTGATTTGACCATGCTGGAGTCAATTTCAGTCAGTTTTTGGTCAACCGTACTTCACTATGGGTTAATCTGATATTAACTAAATTTAGTAATTTCCATGATAGATATATTAAGATGGCCAAAGAAACTTCAAATCAAGCTGCAAATCAAGGTGCGCCATTTTATATGGTGATTTGTCAACAGTTGAGTACGACACTCAATAATATGAATAATCATAATCAGATGAGAGATCAGCAAATTGAGGTTCTGTTGAATCAAGTCAAATTGATGTCTTCACCCAATCTCGGTCTTCAACCGGAGGTTTATGGGGGCAAAAAGAAGGAGAAGAAACCTGAGGTCGTCGAGGACTGGCTAGCCAAGTGGAGTAGTTACTTCAATTTGCACGGTGTTCCTGATGAGAAGAAAATTGAAAGTGTTATTCTGTTTTTACGTGGCAAAGCATCATCGTGGTGGCGAGATTTATCGGTGAAGCCAACTACTTGGGATGCGTTTGCGAAAGTTTTCAAGAAAGCTTTCATAGTTGCTGATGACGTGGACTACTACCTGAAGTTCGTGAACTGCAAGATGGGTACAAAGAGTTTAGACTCTTATATCCAAGAATTTATGGACCTATGAAATAGGGTTTCATCATTCGATTACATGTTGACTATTCCAACAACATGCAATCATTAGATCCAATCAATAATGACTGTAAAACAACAAGTACAATCTGAAAAACGTACTACACCAGTACCTATGATCAATTTCAAGCAAAAAACTTCAATTCTAGGTGAAAAATCCACCAAAATCATAAAAAGTCCATAGATTTCCACCAAAAACTATGGAGAAACCCCATAATTATGATCTTTAGGCTAAAAGTACAACAAATTCAAAGAAGCCACCTACTTGGAGATCAATTCCACCACTTGGAAGTAACATGCAAGGAGAAATCCACAAAAACTGAGAAAATACAAGAAGTAGCTCCACCTTATGAATGATGCAAATCCATAGCTCTGATACCACTAACTAGATCCTGTTGCAAAACAACCAAAAGGACACCTGTGGAACAAAACCACCCATCCAAACCTAGATCCCTCTTGAAGTTTCCTCCTGGACCTAGCCCCCAAGCCATAGTGAAGAACCTAAGAGAGAGGAGGAGAAACAGGCTCAAGAAACTGAATTTCCAATAGGAGGACGAGCGAGTTTCCAATGGACATATTCTCCTCATGAGAGAGAGAATATTCCCTCTAGGATCTCCATGCAACCTATATTGAGCTATTAACCTCCTATTCTTGCATTAAAGCAGTCATTCCCTATGCATGTGCTCCTATGTCCAATTATAGATCTGGGCCCTCATATGATTATTAATTACTTTACAGGCCAGGCCCAGAATGACGAGGCATAACCAACAACCATATACACCTGGAGTGACCGGCTGTCCATGTCAAGAATTATTCCGATTCCCTTATACAATACATGGACGTAACAACATGGGTTTTTCAAGTCTAGTTGGTAGTATACAACTTGCATATAGATTGTAGACTTAGAAATGTCAATAATATGCTTGTAGAAACTCGTGGCATATCACATGCAATTTATGTAAGTGTTCCATAGTGAGCATGCACAAAGTGAATTGGACACATGCATGATGATTTGTACAATTCTAGCTGAAAAAATGACCCTTGGTAAAAGTAGGTAGAAATGCATGCATGAGAAGTGACAAATGTCTCTAATACTCTAGCTTTCACTTATAGATGTGGATGGAAGTTGGATGGATGTGGTTCTAGCTCGAGCTAACTCAAACTCCATAAATATGTGTAGACATTCTCATAATCTTTGATGAAGAACCAAGATTTGAAGCTATTCCATGCCATTTTGAATCTACACTATCATTTGCTTGAATATTGCTCTCTCTTTCTCTCTCTAACTCGAGTAGAGGCTTATGCTAATGCATTAAATTCTTGTACTTTTTCTCTCTTGTCTTTCAAAGCTATCATTCTTTGATTCTTAGCATGCTAGATTATAATTAAGCCATAAAATTCTGTACTAGATCTTGGCATTCAATCTAGAATCATTTTATGTGCTAATCACAAAGCTTAATAAGATCATTCACACTTGAGGATCATTCCCCACACATGTGAACTTGCTGAAAATTTGGTCATGGTATCAGAGCCAAATTAAGCTTTTCATGCTATTATCTCTGATTGTTCAAGAATTTGTGAGCCCAATTCAAGCAAAAAAAACAGTTTATCACTTTTCTTTACCTTTCCTTGAAAAGTGTTTGAATCAAAGAGGATAGAAATTAAATTTTCAAATCAGAATTGACACTGTACAAAATTTTGGAATTTCGCACGTGTGAAAATCAGAGATTTTCAAACCTCTTTAATTCGTTGATATTTGGTCCAAAGGTATTGATGTTATAACTTAAGAAGTGTACTTTCCATTGTAATTGATCCCAAATCAATCTGATGTGTCTATCAAGAGTTATAAGCTCTTAAAGAGGGTAGGGAGAGGTCCAAAATCCGACTGACCACTTTTTGATTTGATTCAATCTTGCTTGACTCTTAATCCATTGTTTTGAGTAGTCAACATAAGAAACTGAAGATCAAGACAAATTTTGATGTTATTGAACACTTTTGAGCCTTCTTTGAATCATTAGTGTTTTCTTTTGTAGCATCTAACACGTACCAAAAGTAGAATCCAAATTTGTCTAAGTTCCTCAATCCATTTTGAGAGACTGATCTAGATTATCTTGTTTTGTGGAATATTTGAGATCTATCTCAAATACAGCTGCAAGTTTTTCACATAGGAATGGTAGCACGCCCTTGAAAATACCTATAGTGAAAGAGACTAGCAACATCAAGACTGATTGGAACAAGCTCAAACATATAATTGTCCAATAACAAGAAGTCTTCACAATATGGCACTTGTAGGAGGATATCTCTTAGAACCAAGTGAAAGACTAAGTACCTCCAATTACTCAATATGGAAGGTTAGAATGGGCATCCTAACTATAAGTCTATCCTTTCTATGATAAGAGTGATGAGGCTATTGGCCTTCCAATATCACTTTCCAAGGATATCAAGCCTTGTGAGGCTTGTGCTATTGCAAAATCACATAGAAAGCCATATCAAAAGTCTTTTATTAAGACTTCTCATCCTTTGGAATTAATTCACTCGGATGTTCATTTTTTTTCCTCAAAAAGTATTGGTGGTGCAACTTGTTTTGTTACCTTCATTGATGATTTTACAAGATATACTTGGTTGTACTTACTTTCTTCAAAAGTTATGGTATTTGATCACTTCCTAATCTTCAAAGCTTATGTTGAGAAATAGTTTTCTTTCCAAGTTAAAGCTTTAAAATGTGATGGAGGAGGTGAATACATCTCCAACAAGTTCTATGATTATTGTGAGGTTGAAGGGATTAAGAGAGAGTTTTCTTATGCTTATTCTCCATCTCAAAATGGAGTTGCTGAAAGAAAAAATCGATCAGTATGTGAATGTGCTAAAGCAATCCGAGTTGAAGCTTCTTTGTCTATTGAATATTGGGGAGAAGCAATTAATTGTGCAAATTAATTGTGCAATAGATTACCTCACAATGCACTTGCAGGAAGATCACCATATGAAGTCTTGTTTAAGAAGAAACTTCAAGTTGATCACCTTAGAGTTTTTGGATGTGCTTGCTTTGTTCATGTACCCTTGGAAACAAGTAAAAGAGATGATCCAAATTCAGTCAAAGAGATCATGGTTGGATACTCATCCAACAAGAAGGCTTACAGAATTTATGTTCCCTCTACCTCGGTTACAATTGAGAGTAGAGATGTTATTTTCCATGAGAATCAAAAATACATCTTTGAATATTTGGATTCTACGCTCTTTTGTGGCCAAATTTGGCTTGTTCTCCATGTTTTTGGCACAAAATGGAGGGTAGATTTCAAAATCCAGCAAGATCAGATCAATTGATTGGTTGTGACTCTGTATTTTGGATTGCATGTGGATTTGGAAAATGTTCTTGCCATTAATTTCCAATTATGCATGGTGAAAAAACCTAGAAAGGGCTAAAATTCATGATTTTTGCTTGTTTTTTCATGAAATTGGATGGTAGGAGGCTGTTGAACATCAATTGAAGCTAGAAAAAGATGAATAATAGTCTTTTGAAGATTTCCTAGAAGTTAAAGCCAAAAATTCTAGCAAATGGGTTTGTAGGAAGTCAAAAAATGTCAAAAATTGAGCAATTTTGGTGAATTTTGGGAGATAGATTTCTTTAAATCCATAAGGGGACCATTATGGATTTTTTCCAGCATTATTTGTATTCCTTTTTTTCCTTTCCCAACAAGCTATCAAACCTATAAATTGATGGGTAGAGGCTTATGTTTCAATTCCATCAAGTTTGTAGCGATTTTGATTTCTAGAAAGCAAGAATTCATGGTTCTCAGTCCATACTGCTTCATAGGATCTGTATGAGGGCTTCATGGAACTCTTAGAGACCATTTAAGACTGCTTGGAACATCACTTTTAGGCTTGGTTGAGTGGTTGCATGTTTTTTGATAATTTGGTCTTGAAAAAGTGCGCCCTCCTATAGCTTGATTGGCTATTCTAAATTCGAACGTGTGAGTCCTAGGTGGCAGGCTGACATGGCAAGTGTCTTGTTCACTAAGTCTCCCTCTATACTGAGGTTTACAGCACCCAAATTGGTGTCATGTAGCCAAAAATATGAGCATTTGAAGTTTTGCAATTTTGTGAGCAAAATTGATAAAATTTCCAATTGTTCTGATTGCATGCATGACAATTTCCTATTTTGAGGTACTGTGCTTCCATGGAATGTCTGCATGTGGTTTCTCTGAGTGACATGCATGAGTTCGTTAGATCTGTTTTGGGTGGTTATACGCATGTACTCTGACAATTAGATACAAAACTGGATTTTATAGCTGACAATTTTCGTAGAACTAAATTTTTACGTAAAATTCCGTAAAGTAAAAAATCAGTTTAATGTCGCATGTCTTGCATGCCTGATGGACATTAATGAAGTACAATTAAAAATCGAATGGTGAATCAAATTTTCGATTTCGATTGCTTAATAATTGACTGTGATTTTTTATGAATTTTTAAAAAACGTAAAATTAAAAAATAAAAATAAAAATAAAAAGTGCAAAAACTCGAAATTTTTAGTTTTTTCTAGTTCCTTGTAATGCCTATGAAATTGACTAAAAATAGTGATTTGACCATACTGGAGTCAATTTCAGTCAGTTTTTGGTCAACAGTATTTCATTATCAGTTAATCAGAATTTAACTAAATTTAGTAATTTCTAGGATAGATATATCGAGATGGCCGAAGAAACTTCAAATCAAGCTGCAAATCAAGGTGCGCCATCTTATATGGTGATTTGACAGCAGTTGAGTACATCACTCAATGATATGAATAATTGTAATCAGATGAGAGATCAGCAAATGGAGGTTCTTTTGAATCAAGTCAAATTGATGTCTTCACCCAATCTCGATTTTCAACCAGAGGTTTATTCGGACGAAAAGAAGGAGAAGAAACCTGAGGTCGTCGAAGACTGGCTGGCCAAGTGGAGTAGTTACTTCAATCTGCACGATGTTCCTGATGAGTTCTTACGCGACAAAGCGTCATCATGGTGGCAAGGTTTACCGGTGAAGCCAACTACTTGGGATGCGTTTGCGAAAGTTTTTAAAAAAACTTTTGTAGTTGTTGATGACGTGGACTACTACCTAAAGTTCGTAAACTGCAAGATGGATACAAAGAGTTTAGACTCTTATATCCAAGAATTCATGGACCTATGAAATAGGGTTCCATTATTCGATGCAAAGTTGGCATTATGGCAGTTTGTCCTAGCTTTGCCAGCCGACTATCAGAACGAATGCAGGTGAAATGTGCTTAGTTGAAGCTGCTCCTTTGAACTTGTCAAAGCGGCCTTGGAATCCTCGAAGGGCCACTTTGTACGTTTCCACTTTCTTGAACAAATACGCGATCTCCGTCGAAGTGACCGGATGATCTGGTATTTACGTCTGAAGATATGCCTGACGCTCAAGGATGGTCGCATCCAATTCACCTTGGAGATGTGAGGAGTCTTTTGCGCCACTTCTTATGAACCTTTGGGCCCTGAATGAGTACTCAGGATCAGAGATAAACAATTGAGAAATTGTTCTATCTTTGTGTACTTGCTTAGGTTGGTTGGTCAAATTGAGGATAATGATTCATGGGAAGAGTTAAAAGCATACAAATTGGGTTTTCCCTAGTTACTTGTTTTGAGGACAAAACTGGTTTAAGAGGGGAAGAATGTTACGTCCATGTCCTGTATAAGGAAATCGGAATAATTTCTGACGTGGATAGCTGGTCACTCCAGGTGTATATGGTTGTTGGTTATGCCTCATCATTCCAGGCCTGGCCTGTAAAGTAATTAATAATCATATGAGGGCACCGACCTATAATTGGACATAGGAGCACATGCATAGTGAATGACTACTTTAATGCAAGAATAGGAGGTTAATAGCTCAATATAGGTTGCATGGGGATCCTAGAGGGAATATTCTCTCTCTCATGAGGAGAATATGTCCATTGGAAACTCGCCCATCCTCCTATTGGAAATTCAGTTTCTTGAGCCCGTTTCTCCTCCTCTCTCTTAGGTTCTTCACTATGGCTTGGGGGCTAGGTCTAGGAGGAAACTCCAGGAGGGATCTAGGTCTGGATGGGTGGTTTTGCTCCACATGTATCCTTTTGGTTGTTTTGCAACAGGATCTAGTCAGATCTTAATTTGGTGATCCTTATACATGTAGCACGAGTTTGTTCTAGGCCAAATTTGGCATTTACATTATGAAACAACAATCTCACATAGAAAAATCTTTGTGACAAGCCTAAAGTCAAGATAGATGATTTTTCATTTTCAACATGTTCCTCACAACCAACGAGCCCCTAGACTCAATCTACCACGGTATGATGTACCACCGACCCCGCACATTATTTTCAAGTTTATGAGGAAGCATGTGAAGTCTATGGAGAAACCCCGAAAGAGAAATCTAGGCTCTTTAGCATGACTCTCACTGATGCGGCTCGAGAATGGTTTTTCAATCCTGGGCGACATGAGCG
The DNA here is from genome assembly GCA_029204225.1 of Diphasiastrum complanatum. Taxonomy (NCBI): domain Eukaryota; kingdom Viridiplantae; phylum Streptophyta; class Lycopodiopsida; order Lycopodiales; family Lycopodiaceae; genus Diphasiastrum; species Diphasiastrum complanatum. The sequence continues at coordinate 512,202 of CM055099.1, forward strand.
AAATGAGTGGGAATCCCTCAAGGATTCATTCGTCAAATGATTTAAATCATCTAGATTCCTTGAGAGTCCATTCTTACTACAGAGTAAGATAAAGATGAGGAAGGAGGAGAGGGTACGTGATTACATCGAACGCCTCAAATACCTTAAAACCGAATGCCTTGCTCATCTAGGAGCCTCTCAAAATTTAGTAGGCAAGAACTTAGATCGCCATAAACCTATGCTACCTTACGTAATGCCATGGATGATGCCATCTGAGAAGAAGATGAAGGCCCTGATGAGGAGTACAAATCCCAATGTTCAAGGACCATTAATACTGACCAGAGCCATAGAGCCCAAGGTGATGGAAACTCATCTAGTGTTGTCACTCAATTGCTATAACAACAGTTTGATGCCATGAATAAGACTCATCATGCGCAGATTGACAACCTATCCAAGGAATTTGAACCAAAAGTCAAAAATATGCATCCCAAGTGTCTATTGTCAATCAATTTCAACGTGATAATGTTTGGTGTTCACATGCCAACAAAATTGCTGGGAAAAAGGCTGAATGGACATAGGTCCGTGTCGAATTAATCGGATCGGGATGATCCTACTATTGCTCGAAGGCAGGGCTCGATGAGTTCCCTCGGTGCACGCACTACTGATGACTAAGTAGGCGAACACAATACAAAGTTGTGTAGTTGTTGTGAAAGCAAAGAACATACAATCAGACAAAACAATCAAAAAGTCAGACATGAAGACGTAGTAGCTTAAACATAAAATACTGACAAAAACTCCGAATGCAAAAGACAGTAATTGATTCAGATTAATGTGTAGGAATACACGTCAGTTTGATGCTATAAGCACAAGACAATAGCGGGTAAAACCGCGTGCTCAAGACGCTAACTCCGCCCTGTAAAAGTTATGAGCTTATTACTAACAATCCGTCTGAAGAAAGAATCGATGCATGAAAGCATTTACAATGTCTATCTCATTAACTACTTACACAATTAATAATTGATTACAATGATCAACTATATACAATTTACATTTGTGCAGATGTATGTACAAAAAAATGGAGTGGAGCTGTTGTGTAATCAGAAAGAAGATCGTGGCTGCTGTCATTGTCAAATTAGTTGCACAATACAGAAAGTTTGACATATCGTGGCTGTTGTCATTGTCGAGTCTACCGATAAGTCGTCCAACTCTGACAAGTTGGGTTACTTTGATGAGTCGAGATTGCCATTCTCTTGTTGTCTTCAATTATAGACAATTGTGCGACAATGCATGTAATGTTGTAGCGATGAATGGAACTTGATTAACATGAAATTTAGGAGAGTAGAGGAGGTAAATCAAACACTGCCCCTTAATCTCTTAGCTAATTGTGAATTTCTCATCGAGCAATCTCGGCATGGATGATTAACTCCGCATTGTGCACAACAGGGTTTGAATGTTGATGAATCCCCTCGATGTGAACATTCTACTCGACGATGTTTCCTCCGCATTCATAGCATCTTACCGAGTGCAATACACCATCGCCTCTAAGTTGATAGACATACAGTGGTAATAGATTCCCCTTAGGATCTTCCACAAAATAGACTGGGAGGCTATTGTGGTCCTCCATTGAGTTCGGTGACATGTAAGATGATATAACCAAAACTTCTACCTTGCCACCGTTTGTTGAAGAAACTCATGATTGAGGTGGATCAATTTGACATCCGTCCTTTTGGTGAGCTTCTTTTTGTCTTGATTATGCTTGTGACCTCTGAACCACTGGATCTGGTTGTCGGGCCTTCTATTCCACCTATTGTCATGTGCCAAATCTAAGCTAATAGCAATTACAATGGAAGTAAAGCTAAGAGCAAGAAAAGTACAAAGCATTCATGATAGCATATCCATAGAAAGCTAGAAACACAAGGATCTCAATGGAATCACAATAGAAATGGAAAGAAAGAGTACAAGCAATGTAAATGGAGCATGGATTCATGTAGATAAGGCACATGAGAGCTAGCAATGGAAATCCCCATAGCTCAAATAGTCATGATTGAGGACGTGTCGTCCAAAAAATGTGTTGCCTCATTACAGATCCAAAGCTGTTGAATTAAATCCATTATTTTGTTGGCTTCAGATTGTAATCCTTGTTCCCTTGAAGGAAAAACTTATGGTCGAAGAAGAGTTTGATGAAACACCATATTGCTTGTTGGAAACCAAATCGCAATATCCTCTTTTGTTTGCTTCTTCAGCATCATGACAAACTAGATGATCTATCCAATTCCTTTAGGATCGTATTTTGGCATTGCATCTGGCTGTGCTGGCCTGAAGATTTTGTCATGTTGTTTGGTAGTCACTTTGTTGCTCAATCCAAATGCTTCAATGATAACCATAAGCCTTGCGTCTGAATTGTGAAGATCCTACATGAATGAATTATTGGCATGATCAATCTTCAATATAGGAACCGACAAATTTTGATTGATATTTGGAATTGACAATTGATATTCTGAATGGACGTTCATTTCCAAGAATATTGAGTAAATGAGATGCTTGCAAAGAGTGATGGTATCTCTTTCACTCAAAGTCTCTACGAAAAATCTTTCGTAGATTAGATCATCATGTTCAATAATATTGATGTCTCCAATATTTTGAACCACAAACTGAAAACTCTGATATAATGAATCTTTGATTATTTGTCCCATCTCATAGCTAGGATAATTTCTAGTCTGTATAATACCAGATTCATCACATTCCATTATGCACTCTATATTGAATGTGAAACATTCATATAGATCAGTTTTATTCTTGTCTTTTAATTCCATTTCGCAAGAAGTATTGGACAAGTATTTTGGTTGAACGTGATGCAACGATTCTTGTGATCTCAAGGAAGATGAGGTCCTTGAGTGATTTGTCTCGTTGACAACTTCATTGCCTGAATTGGCCTTTGTGCTGCTCAATTGAAAATCTATATTGAAAACAAAAATATTTTCCTCATAATCCTTCGCATCGCCTTCGTAATTATGACCAGCTGATTCGTGATGTCCTTGCATTAACATTGGATTCGCAACTGGAATTTTCTGGGTTGATTCAAATTGGGAATTAGATTGGTGTTGCCAATTATCTTGTGTACATTCCATAGCAGTGCATAAATATTGATTGGCCATTTCTTGTGAATTCAATGGAAAATCAAGAGTTGTTGATAAAGTTGGCTGTTGATAAAGTTGGCTGATCCACCTGTTGAATTGGCTTTTCCATCGTTTGTAACTATTTTTCTTCATCAATTTGCACTTCTGGTACGTCTTCCGATGATGTTGATGAAGAATTATCAGATTCACTTGAATTAGTTTCCTGCATTGGATCTTTCACACTGAGCATTTCCTCTTGATCACTACCATTTTGATTCCCAAGACATGATTGTAACATGTTCCCAATGTTGATTGTTCCTTCAAGATCTGTATCAATGTGCTCTCCTTGATTTGAGTCTTGACTTCCACTATCAGATTGTTCATCATTCTCAAAATGTTGGATCCTTGAAGTGTTTCCCATGTCATTAAAGATAGATAACAGGCAAAACTAGTTATGTTTCTTGATAGATTGGGTGTATTCAATTTATCCTATAAAACAAACTGTTAGAAACTAGTAGCCATGATTATGCTATTTGCATGTTGAGGACATTGATCCTCCATTGTTGTACGCCAAGTATGGATTATTGATGGGAACTGCGTTATGACAATTTTTTAATGGTATATTGATGATAGAGACTTGATGTTGTAACTATTCCCTGAAAAAAATCATTGATATGTTTTTTTTTCCTACTTGGTTAAACTAGTATAGTTATGGAAAGAAAGATTGCTTGAAAATGATTGGTATATAAAAGAAAATCGTAACTATGGTCAAAGCATATTACTCAAAACTTCTGGCCATCTTGTCCTATACAGATAAAGTTATTAACTTGGTTTTAAAAAAAAGTACTAACGGCAACTAAGTAGTAATCTCATCATCTAGTAATGCCAATAACTAAGTAGTACTTTAGTAACCAACGACCATGGTCCACATGTTAGTTCAGCTTTTGTCGGCTTCTCCTTTTTTTGTTGGTAACTAAAGCATTTCAAAGGTGTTTGTGTGTGGACCGCACCTTAGAAGCACATAGGCATTTGGCCCCAATGCGCTGACAGCCACATGTTTTTTTGCCGGTGCAGGCAGAAATCGGTGCCCGTCTCGCCGGTGCTCATGGGACAGCGATGCCAATGGGACATATTTTCCCAGGCACCTATTCATGCAGGCAAAGTCACACCACATTTTGCACTGGGCAAGCGAGTGCCAGCCCGTGCTCTAACCCCCCGGCGGGCGGGCGGGTGTGTGTGTGTGTGTGTGTGTGTGAGAGAGAGAGAAAGAGAGAGACGTATTAGATGTCATTGAGCACACATTAAAGATTTGGAAATGAAGCTAAATAGTTTATGAAAACGAACGGCTAAAAATTAATTGTTGGGTAGGGGAAGTAGTCTGACAAAGTAAACCACCAATGAATGAAAGTTAATCTTACAATAAAGTTGGTCCACTGTAACATCAACAAAAACCCTCAAAAGGAAAAATGGAGAGAAAATGGGGGTCAAAGACTTGTATTGTCTTCAAAAGACCAATATAAATAAACTTATGAGTGATCAACCTTGGCCATCATTGTGAAGTTAAAAGTGTGACAACCAAGGCTGCCAAAAAACTCCCAAATCAAGCCTTCTGCCTGTCCAAATAAGCTTTTTTCAACTTATCATCACCAATAATCTCCACAGGAACAGAAGCCATCCTTAAAATGGTGGTATCTGTTTGCATCCATCACACTGATGTCACGTCCAACAATTTTTGAGATGATCTTTGTGGCACTGTGACAGTCACCGCAGACCCGAAGATTCTTTTTGATGCGAATAGGTGTCCCAAAAGGCGTGTTGATGAGCCCAAAAGCAATGGCCTGCTTCTCACTATGTCCACACAAAGCATTCTCCTTCTCCTCGTCCTCCACATCATCCAGCACAAAGTTTAAATTAGGTTTATACCCTGCCATCTTCATCAACCCCACCAATCTATCCAGTTCAGCCTGAATCTCCTTGCTTTGTGGATGAGTTGCATCACCTACAACAAAGGCATGCAGTTGGTTATCAACTTCGATCCAGCTGCACCCAGGCATTTTTTTGACACCTGCCTCCTTCATTTGATTTCTGATCTTTGCTAACTCATCCTTCTTACCAGCAGCTGCATAGATGTTTGATAGCAGCACATAAGGTGCAGCATTTTTTGGTTCCAACTTCACGACACGATCAAAGGCACGTCTTCCTATCTCCACGTGGCCATGGTTTCTAGCAGCACCAAGCAAAGTCATCCAAACCACACTATTAGGCTGAATTGGCATTTTGTTGATAAAGAGCACAGCATCGGCCAAGCACCCTGCACGACCTAGAAGATCAACCATACATGCATAGTGTTCCTTGGTAGGTGTGACACCATGATTTTTACACATGGAATCAAAGACATAACGACCTTGATCTACTAGGCCAGAATGGGCACATGCAGAGAGAACACTAATATATGTGACCTCGCCAGGTTTCGTGCCTTTCCCCTGCATTTGCTCAAACAGAGCAAGGGCCTCCTGGGCAAGCCCATTATGTGCATATCCTGCAATCATCGCATTCCATGAAACCACATTTCGTTCACTCATGTTGTCGAACAGCTCCCGGGCGTGCTCTGTGCACCCGCATTTTGCATACATGTCAACAAGGGTGTTCCCTACAACCACATCCGACTGAAAGCCTCTTTCTATGATCTCGTAGTGGAGCTGTTTGCCCTGTTCCAGGGCTGCTAGGCTGGCACATGCTTTTAGGAGAAGAACAAACGTGACATTGTCTGGCTGCACGCCTTCCTGTTTCATTTGCTCGTACAGAGCAAGGGCATCCTTGCCAAGCCCATTCTGTGCATATCCCGCAATCATCGCAGTCCATGAAACCACATTTCGTTCACTCATGTTGTCGAATAGCTCACGGGCGTCCTCTGTGCACCCGCATTTTGCATACATGTCAACAAGGGTGCTGCCTACAACCACATCCGACTGAAAGCCTCTTTTCCTGATCTCGGAGTGGAGCTGCTTGCCCTGTTCCAGGGCGGCTAGGCTGGCACATGCTTTTAGGAGAAGAACTAACGTGACATTGTCTGGATGCATGCCTTCCTGTTTCATTTGCTCATACAGAGCAAGGGCCTCCTTGCCAAGACCATTCTGTGCATATCCTGCAATCATAGCATTCCATGAAACCACATCTCGTTCACTCGTGTTGTCGAACAGCTCACGGGCGTCCTCTGTGCACCCGCATTTTGCATACATGTTAACAAGGGTTCTTCCCACAACCACATCCGACTGAAAGCCTCTTTTTATGATCTCGGAGTGGAGCTGTCTGCCCTGTTCCAGGCCTGCTAGGCTGGCACATGCTTTTAGGAGAAGGACGAACGTGACATTGTCTGGCTGCATGCCTTCCTGTTTCATTTGCTCATACAGAGCGAGGGCCTCCTTGCCAAGACCATTCTGTGCATATCCCGTAATCATAGCATTCCATGAAACCACATCTCGTTCACTCATGTTGTCGAACAGCTCACGAGCGTCCTCTGTGCACCCGCATTTTGCATACATGTTAACAAGGGTGCTTCCCACAACCACATCCGACTGAAAGCCTCTTTTTATGATCTCGGAGTGGAGCTGTCTGCCCTGTTCCAGGCCTGCTAGGCTGGCACATGCTTTGAGGAGAAGAACGAACGTGACATTGTCTGGCTGCATGCCTTCCTGTTTCATTTGCTCATACAGAGCAAGGGCCTCCTTGCCAAGACCATTCTGTGCATATCCCGCAATCATAGCATTCCATGAAGCCACATCTCGTTCACTCATGTTGTCAAACAGCTCGCGGGCGTCCTCTGTGCACCCGCATTTTGCATACATGTTAACAAGGGTTCTTCCCACAACCACATCCGACTGAAAGCCTCTTTTTATGATCTCGGAGTGGAGCTGTCTGCCCTGTTCCAGGCCTGCTAGGCTGGCACATGCTTTTAGGACAACAACGAACAGGACCTTGTCTGGTGCTAAGCCTGTCCCTTGCATTTTCTGAAATAAATCAATAGCCTCCTCAACTGCTCCACTATCAGCATATGCTGAGATGATGGCAGTCCACGAATACACATTGTGTTGAGGCATGTTGCTGAATACTTTGTGTGCATGCACCAGACTACTGCATTTGGAGTACATGTGAACAAGGGTGTTTGCTAAGAAAATATTTGAATCAAGTACACTTTGGACTATAAGGGCATGCACTTGCTTGCCCTCCGCCAGGGCCTTCCTTCTGGAACACCCCTTCAAAATGCAAACATAGGCCTGAATTGGAGGTTTAGTAGTTTGCTTGACCATAAGCTCCAACATATGTAGGGCCTCTTTCAAGCGTCCCTCCTCACAGAGTTTGCTCAGCTTAGCAGCATTGCAAAAGGAGTCGGGCACCCTGCATGATTCATATAATGATGATAAAGAAATATGAACAATTTTGAAAGAGCAAGAAAAAGGAGGACATGTGGTAATCTCAAACCTGCACACTTGAGATTAAACCATACCGTGATCTCAAACCATCACCAGATTGTATATGACCCAATGTCATAGAAGTCATCTTTTCTTTTACCCAGGAGGGATTGAGCCAACCATCAACCCATAGGCCCTCAAGCGTCCTCTTATGTTTAAAGTCGGGGTGCCTTGGACTTTTCTGGATAAATTATACAGATCACATTCAAAGCTTCAACTTAAGGAAAACGACTACACAAACCAATCGGCTACAATAAAATTCAAGAGGTGATTAGCCAAAGCAAGTGCAGCCTGAAATGAGGCGCACCTTAGTCAATCTATTGTCCCACCACTGCGATGGATCTGAGAAAAACTCCTGCCAGAGCTGCTCCATTCTAACCAGTCTGCCTGCATGCCCTAAGGGTAAACCAGAATGCATCAGAAACATGGTTAAGGATTCTCAATGTGGATTTAAGCATCTCTACAGATTCATCTCCCGCTCAGCCAGCCACGGAGTGCTGGCGAGTTAAAAAGAGTATGACAGAAATAATAAGCATACCCGAGCCCCGAGTTGTTGAAAAAGCGGATGGCTTCCGTTGTTGAAATTGTAACATGACAGGTAGCCTGGCACGAGCCCAATGGGGATTGAACCGATTGTTGTTTCTGGTGACGTCCATCCGAGGACGACCCCAAGTGAGCGAAGCAGAAGGAGATGAGAGGGCGTGGGCGTATTCATTTGTGGGTCTGATGATGAGGCGAGGAGGGCAAAAAAGGAGTAGAGATCGATGAGGAAGAGGAGGAGAAGAAGGATCGGCAGAGAGGAACAAGAAGAGGAGGCTGCCATGACGACGATCGTCGTTGGGGTTGAAACTAAGGCCTACTTCTTCTCCTCCTCCGCCTCGTCCTGTTAATGTTAACGTTGTTGTTGTCATTGCCATGGCATGCTTTGCCGTTGCTGCTCTCCTTAAGCTCTCGCGCACATCAAATATAGTACTAAATTTTGGGGATGGCACCTGCCAGCACTGCTGCTCCGAGCTCTACTCCGGAGTCCCTTCCTTTCATGAACGATCTCGCATCTCATCCCATTCCATTAATCCATCTCATCTCATCCCACTAATGCTTTTAGTCAACCAACGGCATTGGCTCATTTGGTTATCTTGACATCCAAAATTTTTTGGGTCTTAAGTTTGAGCCTCCTCTCGGAAACCGAGAAACATTAATGCTTTTAGTCACCCAAAGAGGTTGCCTCAGCTCGTTAGCTTGGCATCCGGAGTCTCTTTGGTCCCAGGTTGGAGCCTCCCTTTGGAAACCAAGAAGCATTGATGATTTTAGTTCTACATTGAACCCCGGATAAATATGACCTCTTTATATGTTGCATAACAGTTAAATCTTTGCTACTCCCAGTGACTTTTACACATGACAAGTGTCCACTGTTAATTGTTAAGTTAATTTACGGTGCCTTGAAGAATTTACCCTCCTCCAGTCCGAATTAGGACAATCCCTTCCACTATTCTTAAAAGGCTCCCATTCTCGAAAGGGTCCCCTCCCATTCACGCTCTTTTCACAGGCTCCCATTCTCGAAAGGCTCCCTCCCATACGCGCCTCATCAAAGCCCTTCCCGCCATCACAACGCCTCATCAAAGCCCTGCCCACCATAACCATGCTCAACAGGCTACGTTTTCAGCTATGGCACATGTCCAGCTCATGATTTCAAGCAGCGATTCCTTCCATCACGGTTGGTGATCCATCATTTTAACTCTTCAACAATTTCACTCCAGCTTTGTTGGTGCTCCTCAACAAATGTAGCACACAGAAGGACATATAGAGAGCCATCATCTTGAATAGAGCTTTATAATCCCTGGTGTGCTTGCAGAGAACGGGAGCTTGCAGACGGAGCAACTGCTGAGAGCGAACTGATCCTGTGCATGGTCCAATTTCTACTTGGGTGCTTCCGCCAAAATCTACTTCTCAAACTTTGAATCACAAGGAAGCTTTGGAGGTGTATGAAAGCTGAGAATCTGCAAAGGAAAGAGATTGTGATGCATCATAGCATTCAATCTGCAGGAGACATTGCAATGAGCAATAGAGCATTGAGTGCATGGGCTTCTAAGAAATATGGCTTTCTTGTATCAGAGATGACAATCTCTAGACTCTTGAGAAAAAAAGATTAGTTTCTGCAAGGAGTTCTTGCACAGCCCGAATTGAAGAGATTGAGGAAACCATCATGTCCACAAGTGGAAGAGGCTATTTTTCAATGGCTCAATCAAGAATTTTCTCTCAAACAAAATGGTAGTGTATTTCGATGTGCTTGGTTCGAGCATGTAGAACTGGGTTTTTGGCTAGGTGAATGCAACTTTGATTATCCCAAGATATAGTAGTCGTATCCACCTGTGGTTGACCTAAATCCACAAGCAATCTTCGTAACCATACCGCTTCTTGTGTAGCATTGCTGAGTGTTCGATATTCAACTTTTGTCGATGATAAGGCTACTGTAGGTTGCTTTCTGCTACTCCATGAAATTGCAGCTATACCATAACTGAATGTATGACCACTGGTAGATCTTATGTCATCAATATTATCTACCCAATCGGCATCTGTATAGCCTACCAACATTGGCGCTTCAGGCTGATCATACTTCAAACCAAAATTCAATGTTCCTCGAATGTATCTGAGAATACGTTAAGCAGACTTCCAATGTGCTTGACTAGGATCTTGCATAAATTGACTAACAACACCAACAGCATAAGAAATATCAAGTCGTGTGTGTGCCAAATAGATCAAACTACCCACCAGCTGTCTATACAAATAAGCATCCAATATTCATCCAACAAGAAAGCTTATCAAATCTAAATACTCTCTACTTCTAAAGTAATTGATAGTAGAGATGTAGTTTTTCATGAAGAAGAAATGTCCAATCTTGGAGGGGCCGAGATCAAGCAACCTCAAAATCTATCACCTATTGTTATTGAAGACAATCAACATATGGAAGAGTCAAGATTTGAAAATAGAAGTCCTCGGATTTTCACTCCTAGAAGATCCATGAGGGAGAGATCCGAGCCCAAGGGGCTTACTTATGATGACAAAGGAAAACAAGTGGATCTTGATTCCACTTATGCTTATTTTGTTTCTCATGAGGAGCCCAAAGATGTTCAAGAAGCCCTCAATACCAAGGAGTGGTATGAGGCCATGAAGATTGAATATGATGCCTTGATCACCAACCACACATGGGAGCTAGTGGATCCACCACCTAACATGCATGTCATTGGATGCAAGTGGGTGTTCAAGATCAAGTACAATCATGATGGCTCCATCACCAAGTACAAGGCAAGATTATGTGCTAAAGGCTTTGCACAAGTATATGGCCTTGACTATGAAGAAACCTTTGCTCCTTTAGTAAAGATGGTGACTATAAGAATCATAATCTCTCTTGCCTTATTTTTTAAGTGGAAACTGTTTCAACTTGATGTCTCCAACGCTTTTTTGAATGGCTATCTTGAGGAGGAGATATACATGGAACAGCCTCAAGGATTTATCAAAGATAAAACTAAGGTGTGTTTGCTATTTAGAAGTCTTTATGGCTTGAAGCAAGCACCTAGATCATGGTATTCAAGACTCAACAACTTTCTACTTTCATTAGGATTTGTGCTTAGTGACTATGATCCTTCTATGTACTTGAATGTTGATGGTAGTAATATTGTCATTCTTCTAATCTATGTAGATGACATTATTCTTAGTGGAAGTTGTTTGATGCTAGTTCAAGAAACCAAAGATGCATTAGGGAAAGAATTTAAAATGCAAGATCTAGGAGAGATTCATTACATTTTGGGCCTTGAGATTGATTTTCATGATGAGTATGCTTTTATTTGTCAATCTAGATATGTCTTTTCTATGTTGAGAAAATTCAATATGCAAAATTGTAAAGGCATAGATACTCCCATGGAGCAACATGCAAAAGATCCTATTAAAGGTGATGAAAGATCCTTCGAGGACATTACACTTTATAGGAGTCTTATAGGCTCTTTAATTTGGCTTACTATCACTAGACCCGATTTGAGCTATTGTGTGCACAAATCGAGTCAATTTATGCAAGATCCCAGAATCCAACATTGGAAGATGGCCAAGAGAGTTCTAAGATATGTATCTTCTACTCAAGATTATGGTTTATTGTACAAGAATGAAGATCTAACCATTGTTGGCTATTCGGATTCCGATTTTGCAAGTGATAAAATGGATCGAAAGTCCATTAATGCATATACTATCTTTCTTGGAGGCAATCTTGTGTCTTGGTTTTCAAAGAAGCAAGATACCATATCTCTATCATCTTGTGAGGCCAAGTACAAAGCACTCACTACAACAACTAAAGAGGTGCTTTGGATCAAGAGGTTAATCATGGAGCTAAAGTGCATCAAAGAGGATGATCTTCCCTTGATCAAATGTGACAACATATCGGCACAAGCTCTTGCAAACAGTCCTATTTTTCATGCAAGAAGCAAGCATATAGAAGTAGCACACCATTTTGTAAGGGAAAAGCTCATTGGAGGTGAAATCAACTTGGAATATGTCGACACAGTTTTGTGTATTGCTGATCTTCTCACAAAGCCACTTTGCAAAAGTGTCTTCTCAAAGCATAGGTCTAATCTTGGTCTTATCTCAAGATCAATGCTTGATCCACATTAGATACATTTTTAGGAGGAGTGTCAAAATATTGAAAAATCTATCTAATGTTGTGAGTAAGGGTCCTAAAAATGCCAAAGATGAATTGAGCTCTTTTGGCTTAGTAAAGACCCATCTTAGAATAAAATATTCAAGGTAGGTAGAAGTAGAAACTCGAGCTACCATAGGAATTGCCATTTGTTACATGCCACATTTAATGCATGAAAAGACTAGGTGGCACAATTAGACGTAGTGAGGTGGCTTGAATAAGTCTAGATAGCTTGAGAGGTGGATCCACAACTCCAATTCAACTCAAAGTAGGAGGAGAGCCCATGGATCTATAAATATGTGATGTACTCTCATTGAGAAAATGATGAAATTTGTGTGTAATGCAAATTTGGAGACAAGCTCTCTGTGCTCTCTCTCTCTCTCTCTCTCTCTCTCTCTCTCTCTCTCTCTCTCTCTCTCTCTCTCTCTCTCTCTCTCTCTCTCTCTCTCTCTCTCTCTCTCTCTCTCTCTCTCTCTCTCTCTCTCTCTCTCTCTCTCTCTCCCCCCCCATCTGGTGGCCTCTTCCTCGCAGACTACAACAGTCTCCACCCTTCCCTATTTCAAAATATTCCTAAAGTATTTTTTTACTCTTTCTTTTCACCCATGCACGTAAATTTTTTAATTTTTATATTCTGTAATTTTTACTGCGGTCTCAAGTTTTTTCACGAGCATGTGGATGGCTCATTGCAAAACACAAAGTTTCTATATCAAGCTTCTTGGTGTAGAGTTGTGATAGGGCCAAAAATTGGCATAGTTGGCAAATTGGTCAAATCCACATGTAATGCCACTATTGAACCAAAAGTCATTTGTGATGCAATCTCGAGCTAGGTAGGCTAGTAAGTATAATTGTGACACTTGTATTAATGTAGTTTGATGAGTGATGAAGTCAAAGTGTTGGCTTTGGTCAAGGGTTCCAATAGGAATTGAGAAATCTTCAAGAAGGGTCCAATAGAATTGTAAGAAGGATGCATCACTCATCCAATAGCATTAAAGAGGCTAGAATTAGGGGTCCAATAGCATGCAAGGAGGGATCTTCATGAGTTTCATATTTACTCCACTTTGGAATCATAATCCAAGTTGAGTTTTTTATTCAAACTTGAGTATTATGAGATTTGCTTGTTCTCTCTCTATCCAATTTTGAATTAGCTCTATTCTCTCTCTACCTGAGGAGAGGAGCTTAATTTTACTTAGTTTTTTCAAGAAACACTTTCTCACAAGTGTATGTACTTTGGGTATCATCATATGCATCAATCCTTGCCTCTATGTCTTAGTTTTTTTATCTAGATCTTGGAATTCAATCGAGCATCCATCAACAAGTGCATAAGCTTGCTTAGAAGATCAATCACAGACTTTAGGGCATTCCCACATGTGTGAAATTTCACAATTCATCTGCTCAACCTTATCATTAGTCACAAGAACATCAAATTTCCTTGGACCATTGCAGTGTCAAAGCGAAGTTCCAATATGGAGGAGTGATAGCAAGAACAAATATCTATTGGAGGAAGTTTTTCAAGTCGCAATATCATCTTTGAGGATCAATATCTTGGTAATGCTTGCTTTAGCCAAAACAAAGATGAATTGTTCAGATACCAGCACAATAATGACTTGTTTGAGTATTGTAGTGATGAAAATATCACTAGGATATGGCCAAACATGGAAGATACATTCTTTGAGTTGAAGCATCACTACTTTGGATCATCAAGAAGTGTTCCAAGAATCATGTTAACAAAGGAGACCAATGGATTTATGGCAATCCATCTTCATCCGGACGCTGTCACTAATCCGGTTTATAGTGATAAACTAAGAAAAAAATCCAAATTTCCTCATTTTGCATGAAATGGAGCAAACATTAGCATTAAATCATGTACAACAACCAGAGGCTAAAAGAATTGGATAGTCTATCCAAGAAAATATTGAGGAAGAAGACTATTGAATGCCTTGTTGCTTGGATCCTATCAACCCATGCAGAAGTAATGCAACTTGAGGCTTTCCTATGTTTCATCAATCCCTTCTTCAGTAATATTATCGAATCGATGGGATCAGATGTAGATCAAAGGGTGTTTGTAAAGAAGACTCGTTGCAACCATGTTCTATGACAATAAGTTGGAAGCTGGACCTGAGGCAACAAAATCTGATGAACAGAAGATGGCTACTAACAAGAATAATCTATGTGTCAGTATAATATATGAAAAGATGTTTCTTATTCAAGGTGGCCAAATATTTTTCGACTACTGCCAAAGGGATTCATGAAGCATGGCTCTATAGGCGTATCCAAACTTTAGTAGCGCATCTCGATACTTTACCACATTTGAGCTTGAGTCAATTTCTGGAATAAAAGGCCAATTAATCTGCTGCATTCTATTGGTGAGCGCATATGTGATGTTGAGCTAATGCACAATGCATTGTGTAGCATTGCAAAATCTTATTAGATGTTTGTGTGTGGAATAGCGTCTGTTCACAGATTCCAGCTGAATCTGTGAACACGATTCTTTTTCGTTCTTCTCTGTTACTTCCGTTGGTTACAGCTCTTTACGGTTTAGTCTTCTTGTTAGAACGGTTACTAGAAAAAAGTATTTCTCAGATTACAACGTGTATTCCCAGCCTGTCAGTGGGATGAAACAGTTACGTTACTCAACTACATGCATTCACAAGCCATGCAACCAGCCCTAGCTCAGCATAGATCAACGTTCTGAATCAGAGAGCAAATCTACAACCTATCTACCAAGATATCTTAGGAAATCAGAGAATAATGCAATGACAAGATTAAGCTACTCAGCAAGAAACAAGAAACAAGAAACAAGAAAACTAGCTTCCTAACAGCATTCTAGCAGCACAAGAGTCAAGAAACACTCATTTCTTGATGCTTGGAATACCCAAGAACAATCAAGGATAGGATTGTTAGTGAATATGCAAATTAGATCCACAATCTCAGCCTCTATAGTTTACCTGCATGATGAAACTACAAAATCAAGAAACAAGGAAGTTAATCCACATCTACATTCCACAAAGCAAGAAAGTAAGCAAGAGATCTAATTAATCCACAATCACAAAGGAAATCAAAACATGCTCATAGGAATCTCACTCAAAAACATTGCCATGAACAAGGAGCTTCACAATTGTCAAGAACTTGTGGATGATCTTCTTTATTCACTCAAGAGGAATTGACAATACATTCAAATCTCCCTCACAAGAGAGGGGGGCCCTTAAATAAGCAAGAGGGCTGCCCATGTGGAGCCCAAGTGGCAATTCCACCAAATTAAAAATTACATGTGGAAATTGCCCTTCCACTAGAGGTCACCATCAAAAGGGGTCTACACTAAATTATTTAAGGGGGTCTACACTTATTTGCATTGCCTAGGAACATTACTAGCTCCTACATGGTTGTTCCTTCTCTGGGATACACCACGTAGGCTCACATACAAATTAAGTGTCATCCTAGCTAGTAATCCTCGGCTCTCATGCTCGGCTCTCAACTTCTTTTGCTCTCCTCCTTCAGAGACATCCTCGATCATGGGTGAGAGATATTTTGTGTCTTCAACTTGGCTCGGCATCTGGAGATTCTCTTAAATCCGCTAACATTATCCACCTCTAATCTGTTGCAGGACCCACTGCAACACAGGTGATGTCGTTCCGCTCGGCACTTGGAAAAGCGTGGATCTTCATTCGCTTTCGTAAAACCATGTGTTTATTGTCCACAAAATTGTTTCTCAAAAATGAAGATCTCTCAATGGCCTCTAAATAGCCCTTTTGAGAACCTCTTGCGAGTCTTGCTCGTCTCGTCGTCTCGTCGTCTGTTTTCGCTTGTTCATTTTTTGCCCCAGGGCTTTGAACACTTGGAAGTGGAGCTCGCTTCCGTAGTTTAGTGGGCCCAGATACTCTAGTATCTTTTCGATGAAACCCATTTCCTGCCAGTCTTCAATCATGGTGACGTAACGTGATGACATGAAGGGCTCTGTAATATAGTTGGGCCATCATCTCATGATCTTCCTTTGACTGGAGGGCTACGTTGGGATTGCGGATCCAAACCACGATCCCATTAACATTCTTGCTGCATTAGAAAGGCCATGGATCGACAATATTCGGCACTTTCTTGCACGCATAGATTGGCACTGGTCTTGTATTTGTGCCCGAAGTCTAGCAACTGTAGCCTCGGGTCATTCAGGGAGGTTTTGTCTGAAATTCCTAGAATCAGCGGCCAGTTCACCAATTCCACCTGTGGCTTTTCTGTTGGTCATGGATTTCTGCGTTTGAGCGGCATGTAGAATGGATCTATTCGCTTCCACGCCGGTGCCCTCAGGTACTCTTGCAGTCGCCTACTATTCTTTAAGACCTTATTCTGCCAATCAGGTTGCGGTTGCAGTGCCGCAATGATCTCAACCTTAGTGGAGTATTGGCTTTGATCGATCTCCTCTTTGCCTCCCCTCATGTTGGGAGGATATTTACCTTCAAATTCTCTGATTCTTTGGTATCATCCATCTTGCCCCTTGGCCTAGTAGGAGAAGCTGTCCTACGTTGTTGTGGTGGCCTTGATATGTAATCATTTAGGGCCTTAGTGCTCGTATCATTTTTCTTTGCTTGCTCACTTGTAGACGGCTCAGTTGTGTCCGTGTCTTGCCTGGTCTAGAATCTTCTTGTTTCTGGTGGATCTGCCAGAAAGTCGTCATCACCCCCGATGTCAGTGTTAATTTTTGGAAGGTCAGGGATGGAGTGATCTGGAGAGAGAGGTGTAGGGATGACAGGTTTAGGAGGTGGTGGGACTAACAAATTGTATGCCACGCCGGAGGAGCGAAGTTGTTGTAGGAACTCGTCCTGTCGGGCCTTGTACGTGATAGTTGGATCTTTAGATGTGCCCATTAATTTGCTAGGAGGTGGTACAGAGAGGGAAGATAAAAAAAAATAGGGTAAGTGGAAATAAATGTTTCAGAAAAATTAAAAGTAGAATAAGATGAGGGACTCAAAGTGGGAGAGGGAAGGGGAAAAGCTCTAGAAGCAGCTTCGGCTCTCTGGCTACCCGATCCCGAACTACCATATGATGGTCGGGTTTGTACGTCCTTATTTCCTGCTCCGTCATCTCCATCATCATCCCGTGATTTCTTTGTAAGAGCGCCTGCTTGGGCCTTGCACGCCGTGTCCCACAATTGGTTCACCTTGTCCAAGACTTGTTGCAGGGCCTTCGTTGTATCTTCTAGCTGCTTCTGGAACTCCAGGATGATCTTTTCTTGCTTGGCCACAATATTCTCAAAATTTCTTTTTTCGGCTTCTCGTTCCTGGATCGGCCGCACATACTTCTCCATCCGGATGGCTGTGGCCTATGGGGCCTGGAACTGTATGTCCTCGGGCTTTATTAGAGGGACAACAACTGTCATTGCACCCGACAATTCATCTTGTACTTGGTCGATCTAGACCATCTGGTGCTTCAGTTGCTGCTGGACCGCTTCCAAAGTGATCTTTTGCCCGGCCATCACGGATCTGATTTCTTCTGTCTCTTTTTTTTTCTTTGGATAGCTTCTGTTGTTGTGCAATTTCTCGGTCCTGGTACTGAACCTTGTTCTCGAGCACTTGGTGCTGGCATACCAACCAATGCATGTGGTAGCTTGCTTCGAATAGGTCGATCATTGAGCGTTTAGCTGCTTTAGAGAGCTTCTCAGGGTAAGTGATGGTTTGTTACTGATCAGGAGTGTGGGATGGTGAAGCTAATCCAAAAAATAGACATTGTGGAGGGAATGAAGATGGAGGTGGAGGGAGTGGAGAAATAATATCAGTAGCAACGGTGGTTGTTGTTGTGGTGGTGGTGGTAGTGGCTAGTGGAGGGGTCAGACTTCCTCCTGACTAATCTACCTTCTCTGGTTCGTCATCACTTATCTCCATCAAGTCTGCAACATCAAAACAATGCGAAGTATCCAAGGTGTGGACTTGTTGGGCCTATGGCTGTTGACCTTGTGGCTGCTACGCCGCTTCCATGTCTTGGGGACTGGAACTCCCCACTCCCTCCCCCCCAAAAAAAAGTGCCTTTGGTGAAGTTGGCAGCATTGGCGTGGTAATCAACATGGGTGAGGTAGTGACTTTGTCTGGTGGACCAGCTAATAGTGATGTGGTTGTGTCTGGTGCTGTTGTAGAAGTAGTTGCTCCATCACCCCCGTCGATGGTGTGTGAGAGTGATGAGTGTTGTTGATAGGCTACTTGGGAGAATGAGTTTCCATCATCTGAATCCGAGTCTTTTGATGCTATGCCTTCTGGTGATTTTCTCCTGGCCTGAAGTTTTCGGTGTATGTGTTGTTACCTTGTGTCTGGCAACTGGGCCTTAGAGGTCTCGGCTTGTGGAGCTACCGATCATGCTGCTGCCTGTGGATCTGGTTGAGAACTTTGTGGCTCGGGTACTAGTGGAAAAATACTGGTATTCACCCTTTTGGGTGGAAGCCCGGATGGTGACATAGCCCATGAGCATGAACACTTGGACTGTTTTGACCCTATGGGAATGTCCCATGCTTTGTTTGCAGCTTTCAGGTGTTGTTGAAGCCTGGGCCCATTTTGCACTTGCTAGAGTGTGATATTAGTCATGAGATACCCCAGTACAGTTATTGATTGCTTGTTCTTAACACACTCATGAAGGTAGTTTGAAGCAAACTGTGCCCAATCATAAAGGTTTTGGGCATGCAGTCGTGAATCTGCCATCATGTGGAAGAGGGACATGGGTACCCGCAGCACCTTTGTCCTTGGTCTTTGTGTGCATCTGGTCAAGTATGCACATGCCACTTGCAGCTGTTGATCATTGATGGCCTCAATGTGGTACCCGTCTTTATTCTTCCATTTTTCCATGGAGGGATCTATGTATTTGAAATAGGTTGTCTGCTCTATCTTCTGGAGCATCCTTGTGACAGCATTTGGTCCTCGAGGGAACCCGAAGGGTTGCAAGTCTAATAGACCTTCAAAATTAGCCTATAGAAGGGCCAATTTCAAATTTGTTTCTCACCAGATCTAGCGAAGCTCTCTCAAAATTTTGTTGTGATCAAACTTACTCCACACTTTCAAACAGCCTTTTGAAAAGCTCTCCAACCTTTTGCTCTTTGTTTTTACCAGTTTTCTTATTGTTACCATATCATTTCATTAAGTCAGATACCTATGCTTCACCCCGTTCGGTAGTTTTTCGTGATGTTCCAACCTCAACGACATCATGGCATTGCCTAGCATTGAAAAGATGGTTGAATGGCTGAATCTCGCCGAGCCCTTGCTCAAGTGATGGGTATTCATGTCGTAGCCTTTT
This sequence comes from Diphasiastrum complanatum, assembly GCA_029204225.1. Lineage (NCBI taxonomy): Eukaryota > Viridiplantae > Streptophyta > Lycopodiopsida > Lycopodiales > Lycopodiaceae > Diphasiastrum > Diphasiastrum complanatum. The sequence goes on from CM055099.1 coordinate 531,707, forward strand.
CAAATAGAATAAATATGGAGTATATTAGCATGGCTTTTGGTACTTGGAACGAAGCCAAATATACATTTTATATCACCTTCCAAGGGATAGTGCACAAGGTGTGGGTATCAGAGGCTGCCCTTGTTGCAATAGGCATAGGTTCTGGCCCATGTCATGTTCCATCCCAAAAATAGGCCAACGTTGCAATAAAACCCTTTGTCGATACCCAGGTCAATCAATACCATACCAATAATGAATATCTTTTTGAAGCCATTTGTGATCTTGTACTGCAAGCATTCGTGCACCTCCTGAATAATTTCTTGATGGTTGGATACCTAAGGAAAGATAGGATCTCATCCTAGATCATTCATCGTTTAGTAGAGTCTAACTAGAGTTAGACAAGGAAATCATACAACCTTATGATTGGTATAAAATGGTCCTTGGAGAACTAAAGAAGGCCATAAAGAGTAACACCAAGAAGCAGTTCACTACTGGCTATCTTCTATCCTCATTAGTTGCCTCATACCTTAAGAGTAAGGTTTACGGGTTTCGTGCTAAATCAATGTTAGTTGTTTACGAGCTAGCACCAACCGAATCATCCCACCAAGCGTAACTCCACAAAGTCATAGGTGAGTATGCTGTGAGATCATTTCACCCCACTCACGTCCCCCATCTTGCGTCTCGTCATCAAACTCAGTGAGATCGTTTTACCCCATTTGCCTCTCGCATCTCATCATCGAACTCAGCCACCATCGTCGGCTATGCCACCACTCCCCGTCGCTACTCGCTCTGAACTTTCCATCTCGCCATCATTTGCAACCACTCTCACCATTGAGTCCACATCTATGTCTTCTGTGACAATCGGATCCACCATTCCAGTCACATAAGCATGTGCCATCTCACCCCCACACTAATCTGCCATGTCTCTCTCAACACAGCATTTCTTGGAACTGTTTGATCATTCTAATCTCCTAGAGGCCGAAGAATAGTTTGTTATGTCTCTCAACCCCGGGCCCTTTGATCTCAACTCCCTTGGAATTTCTAGAACTTGGATGCTACACCTCCATCAACACCGTTACTAGATCTAGAGATAGTATTTCAAGCTCCAGACACCATCGTAATCCAGTTTGTGGTCCGATCTCCAAAGACATTCGATGCGCAAGTCCCAGATGGATTTGAAGGTAAAGATACATTCAAAGAAAAAGATCCACAAGCGAAGCTTCAAGGCAAGTCAGTCCCATCTGTGGGATTAGTTCCTGTTGCTTCTCAAATCATAGTGCGCTGGTCTCTCTTTATTCTGGTGACATCCTAGGGATTCGTACACACCTTGGGCGGATGATCCAGAACATCATAGAGAAGAAATCTACCATCGAAAAGCGTATATTAGATCTCGGATCCGAAAATATGTTGATCAACCAAAAGTTGACATAGGAGATGAAGATCGTAAAACATCACGAAGAAAAGTTTGAGGTCAATCTCAATAAGGCCAAACAGAATGAGGAAGCATTGGAGAATTATGTCTCATAGATCCAGCATGCCCTCATTATAGCTCAAGAGAAAGTGGATAAAGCCATCCAAGATGCCAGGTAGCAAGTCATCCTCTCATAGGTTCAATTGGATATGGCTCAACCAGAAAATGAGCGAATTCTTAAGGAGCTAGATGCGGTAGCCAAAGAGCGAGATAATCTGCTACACACCCCTATACCAGATCGTCTTGTCTCCCAACACAAGATCAGCTACTTGTTTAGGAAGGTCGAGACTTATCATCAAGCTTTGTCCAGCTTCTAAGACAAATTTGAATAACTCGAAGACAAAGCACAAAATTGGCCAAGGCAAAATCGATCATCAAATATTGTGAGCAATAAATAGCCAATGTCATTTAGTCGACTCCTCATATCACAATGTTGGTCATGCCAGCTTTCTCGCCACCACCACAAGATCAAGGGCATGATGATGCAGACATAGGTCAGATGGAGCAGAAACCACAAGCTACCAAAGCAGGGCCTTTCACAAGTACTGCCACTCCACTATTTCAAAGACACTATCACCATCGAAGAGGAGATTTAGAAATTTTTAAAGTAGCATCCACATGAATCTTCAAGGGGTGGCTGGGTTATCAATTTTAAAACATAAAAAATCGAAGCCAACAAGGAGTTAGAGAAGCTGCTAGCTTTGGAAGAGCAACCACCATGGCGCCTAACAGTATTTGAGAAAATTCTAGATTCCATTAGAAGCTATGTGGCAAGCCCACGCCAACTGAGGGTGGATCCTTATTATGTACCAATGTCGAGAAGGAACATATGGAAGGATTTTGGTGTGCCATTGGATAAAATCACCATCCACAAACCAAATTGGCCTATTATCCATCAAATGTTCAATTGGAATATTTTTGTGGACTTCCATAGGGCCTTATCTATTAGAAGCAAGTGAAAGATTGTCAACCTCCAATTACTCAATTTGGAAGGTTAGAATGGAATCTGTCTTAATACTACAAGATGTGATGGATATTGTACTTGGCATTGAAGAAGAACCACAAATTTCTCAAGAAATTCCAAAGTACAAAAAGAGAGCTAGAATGGCTCTGCATTATATTAAGATGAATGTCCCAAATGACATCTTAAGAGAAATTGGTGCTTGTACTAATGCCAAAGGGCTCTGCGAGAGTTATGAAGATTTGAATTTTTTTGAATTTTCTCAAGGGTTTTTTGAATTTTTTATGATTTTTCTCTGATTTTTACAATCTGCTTGGAACTAACTCTCGCAAGCTTCTATGCAGGTCTGGGACAGTACCCTGGAGCTGCTGCCAGTCATGCACGAGTTAATTCACACTGGTTCTGGAGATATAAAAATCTGTTGAGATTTTAGGCTCTTTTTCCCTCCAAAAATGCAGATTGGTGTGTTTTTTTTGGGTTTTTTGGCTAGTTGGTTTGGGTTTCAAGCCCTTAGAGGCTATTCAGGGCCTCCTCTACCCTCTCACACCTCCTCCGCTAGCTGTGAACAGTCCAAACACAAAAAAATACAGAAAACTAACTCTTAATACCCAAAACTCTACCTAAAACTACTCTAAAAAAGCAGAAAGTAGCTAATATGCAGCTAAACTAATTAGTGGAAATCTATTCCCGAAAACGGTGCCACTGTAGGGTCGAAGATCTTGCGTAGTATAGCCCTCCCGCCTATCAACAAGGGTTAGATCACTAAATAGGTACCTAACTATGCATAGATGTTATTTTTAGTTAGTTTCCTACTTTCTCCCTTAACTCTATTCACCACTAACACTACCCTCCTTTAACTCTACTCCTCTACACTAACATTCATCATGCTTTTGGGTGAAGGAAAAGGATAGACAAGAAGAGGAAGATTGAAGAGAAGAGAGGAAGAGAGAAGAAAAGAGAGGAAGAGAGAGAGATGAGATGGAGGTTAGCTCAAATGCTCAATGTCATTGCTTATGGAGAAACCTTAACTAATCACAAACAAGAAGCATGGAAGAAATGGAAATAACAAGCAACACAACAATAGCATAAGCAAGATTGATCAGCAAATGAGGATGCTTGAGCTCTCAAAATAGTAGAGTCTCCTCCTCTCTATTAAGCATCCAAATGGTGCCTTTTTATAAAATGGGGAAGGCCCTTGCCCCTCAATCCTATTGGCTAATATTCACATTGATCCTATCCATCCATCTTGAACCCAACTTGATCCCAGGGTCCACAAAAAGTACATTGGAAATCACAAGATTCATGTGAGTCCAAAACACATTTTATTGGATGATTTTATTTATTTACACTTTGTTAAGAATATCCCCAACAGATCTCCTTGAATCCAGAAAAATGTCAATTCAGGGTGACACATGGCTTGATTCTCGGCCATATAGTGTCAAGACATGGGATCGCCCAGATCTATCAAAGATCAAGATCATTGTTGATCTACCACCACCGGAGATGATCCGCGAAGTCTACATCTTCATGGGTCATGCTAACTATTATAGGATTTTCATTCTTGATTTTGCAGAGTTAGCCCGACCAATTTACAAACTCACGACGGATCCACATTGGAATGAGAAAGCCCTAAAGGCTTTCTAGAAGCATAAGGATGCATTGGCTTTAGAACCAATCTTATGCCCACCCAATTGGTCCATTGAGTTTCACGTGCATACGGATGCATCGAAGTATGCAGTTGGAGCAGTCTTAACCCAGCCATGTGAACACAAAAAGGATTTTTTGATCCGATTTGCAAACTGACAACTCAGTGATACAGAAATGAATTATTCAACCACAGAACAGGAAGAACTGACAATGATCTATGCGATTAAGAAATTTCGACACTACCTAATGGCCACACATTTCACTTTTTATACGGACCATCAACCCTTGCTCTATCTCATTAACAAAACTTGAAACATCGGGAGAGTCACCAGATGGCTACTTCTGTTGTTGGAGTTTGATTTTCGGATAGTAGTTCGCAAGGAAAAACAACACTACATGGTAGATCATGTGTCGCGAATCAAGGGAAACGAGGTTGCAATCCAACTCGACGATGAGTTGGCTGATGCTGCCTTATTTTATGTGGACACAGTACCAGAATGGGCTGCCGACATTGTTGAATATCTAATGCGGGGCCAACCAAACAAATCACTACCAAAGACGGATTAGCAAAAATTGATCTTGAAGACTAGACCTTATCAGTTGATTGCCGACCAATTGTATCAAAGAGGACTAGATGGGATTCTTCGGCGGTGTATTCGTCCACATGAGACCACCCAAATCATTTCGCTTTCACATGAAGACATGGGTGGAGGCCATTTTGCATCCAACATTACAGTTTGCAAGATTCTGCAATCGGGATGTTGGTGGCCAACGATTCATAAGGATACAGAGGAATACCTGAGAAAGTGTGATGTTTTCAAAGGCACGACGAGATTGAATTATGACCTACACCCGGTCTTAGCCCAAGCACCATTCGAAAAGTGGGGATTGGATTACATTGGTCCAATTCACCCTGCAGCAAGGAGTTCCCAAGCTCGATACATAATCATAGCCACGGATTAACTCACCAAGTGGGTCGAAGCCAATGTAGTAAGAGTTGCTGATGCTAGGACTACTGCCAAGTTCCTTTATGAAAATATCATTGTGCACTTTGGATGCCCGGTGGAGCTAGTCATCGATCGCGGAAGTCATTTCATCAATGAGACCATCAAGGTTCTGTTGGAGGAATTCTTTGTGATCCATAGAACCAGTACGCCTTATTATCCTCGTGGTAATGGGCAAGCAAAATCATCCAATAAGATCTTGTGTAGCGTGCTCACAAAAACAGTTGAAGCTAGCATATCAGATTGGGAACATAAGTTGCATGCTGCTCTGTGGGCATTCAAGACAGCATATAAGAGAAGCACTGATCAAACACCTTTCCAATTGGTATATGGTCAAGATGTTGTAATTTAGCTAGTGGAGTTTCTAGTTCCTTCATTAAGGATTGCCACAACGCAATGCCTGAATGAATCCAAATCTCTACAACTACGTCGCGAAGCTCTGCATAAACTCTGTGAAACACGCTTACTAGTTATGCATGTGCTGGCAGTTGAAAAGGAAAGACGCAAAGCATGGCATGATCGCAGGTTACAAAAGAAGGATCTTCGCTCCAGAGATCTGGTCCTAATATATAAAACCAAGGTGATCAAGGGAAAATTAAAATTCAGGTCATCAGATTATGCCAATAAGTCCTCCAATTTTGCAAATCAGAGACCTCGATCTCAGTAACTATGGCAAATTAAGGGCAAAATTCAACCAAAACTGATGGATCTATTACCAATTATCTTTCAGAACTTCCAGAGAACTACCCACAGTCAGATCTAACATGGGTGAAGCAGATTACCAATTTGCAAAAGTTAATCAGAGAATCTCAAGATCTAGTCAAAAAACACTCTAAAAGAGCACCTTTTTCATGATTTTTGGAGATCCCCTAGGAGATAGCTCTTGAAACTTGGACAGTCACTAGATTTGACCCAGATACATCCATAAAAATCTCTGCGAGAGTTTTTGATGGAGAAATGTTCATTTTTGAGTGTGTGCAAGGGTTCCCAGAGGCTGAATCTTCAGAACCTTCGCAGAGCATCAAGATCATCCTACCAACCTTCACAAGGTGTATAAATGGAATCAGAGTAGTGAAATTAGCCTGCCAACATGGTCTGATCTTTAAAATTCAATCATAGGAACATGTTGTGTGAGAAATCACCTCCTACGAGAGTTGAACCCTCGCAGACATTCTGAACCCTCGCATAACCTTCGCAGGACAGTCAAATCACCTTCTGAACTCTCGTAGACTTCTCTAAGGTCTTAGAATTTTGTGAAAAAGGTCCCTGCCAAAATTTGGGTGGAATTGAACAAGGGAAAGTGGATTTCACCTAATACGCACTCTAAATTCCGCTATATAAGGGCTGAATTCGAGTCATTTGTCATCTTTGCTGGCGAATCTCTGTTCAAATTTTCACTGAAATTTTCAAGTTCTCTATTTGTGACCAAATTTCCTACAAGCTATCATCTGCTCATATAGAATACAGATCTGCGCTTTGAACTACAGTTCTTGCCATCCAACACTCGTCATTCATAGTTTTTTGTCATTTCCACACCTTTTTTACCTTTTCCACCGTTTTTCCTACTTTTTTGTCCTTTAACTATCACTGTTAACATGGCCTCCTCATCCTCTGAAGACTCTGGCACCAAGCAGGTGATCCAGCGTGAAATCCCCTCAACCACACAGATTTGGCCCTTACCCTCTAAGGCTCTGATTCAACCATGGCTTCAGACAGCCGGCCCAGTTCTTGAGGCAATGGGCTTTTTTCTGACACTTTTCCATTCTGAGATTAACATGGGCCTCGCCCTTCACGCTTACGCCACTTGGGACGCTTCCACTTCCTTTACCAAGGTACCACGTACAAGGTCAGGATTAACGGAAACTTGATGGTCACCTTTGGCATTATGTCCGGTGACCGTCAGCCCATCTCCCATCGTCACCCAAACTGCACCTAAAATTCCAATTTAGACTAACAATGGTTACCTGATAGATGTTATCATGAAACTCGTCATTCAGACGGTTGTGCATCTGTTGAACAATTTTCTAGTTGTTTCAACATTTTACAAGGACAGAATCCAGTCCAAGCTGTTGAGTCAGATAGTGGAATCCTTTCTGACATTCCCTGGCCCCTCATTTGTGCCACATTTCTCATTCGCGAACTAACCATCTGCATCAAATCCAACAACCGTGAGCATATCGCAACAGGCCCCCTGTTGTGTACTTTTGCCTGCGCACTTCTCGAGACAAAAGTGCACGCCGTTTCCACTCTACTTCTCAATGTTAACCCTCTCAATTCACAATTCTCTCTCGACACCCTCTCTTGGGCCATATTAATCTCACACTTGTACACTCTCCATCCATTCTCGATATTACCCTTCAGTTTCCTACAGTTCCTATCATCCCTTCATTCAAACAGCTTATTCCACCACCGGTACACACTTCCGCCACACCTTTGTGAAAGATTTCAAATAGTTTTAGTATTTTGGTCATATTTGTATATTTGGCAATTGAGGCCAATTTTCATAGTAGACTTAGAGTTTGACTTTTCAAAGTTATATTAGTCTAAAATCATTTGAATAAACACTTTTTGAAAGTGTGGAAGAGTATAGAATATGAGTTTTGGAGAGATTCAATTTGAGTAGTAGAGACATTCAATATAGTCACAAAAATAGTAAGGTTTTCATTATGGAGGGAAGCCAAAGTTTGAATTTAGGTTTGGACCTACTATAAAAGGAGGTAACTTGTGGGAAGAGCTCTCTCTCTCTCTCTCTCTTATCTCATTCATGCTTATACATGGTTCTCTTGGGTTCTACTATCCATTGGTGCACTATATTTGTGATATCTTGCAATTTTGTGTGTAGAATGCTTATTAAATGTTAATTTTAGATCCACACATGTGAAATACAATAGATTACTATTTTTGTATGGACAAAAACTTTTCTTTTTTTTATGTTTTGATTGAAGTTTGATCAAGATCTATTAGAGTTTGCATCTCATTCATAGTGTAGATGTTGGTTTTTCTACATTGGCAAGATTGGTGATTTGTTATCTTTCTAACCCAAGATCATTTTTTGGATTTGGATCTTAATTGATCTGAAATTTTTCACATGGTATCGAAGCTTGTGTTTCAGGTTCTGAAGGAGGCAATCACATCTATCAATGATTTGGAGAAGATATCAATGCTAGAGCATGCTAGATTGGATTCTACACCAAATTCGAGTTTCTTGCATATGTAGATTGGACCTTTTGTAGATCAAAACTCTATTTAGGTTTATATTCTTGACCAATTCTGATTTCACACATTACTTGTTGGATTTGGCCAATTTTTTATGCATTGGAAAAGCCTAATTGGTGGCTACAAGATTGCATATCAAGTTTTAGGCAATTGCATGTAGATTTTGATACATTCAATTTTTCTGATTTGTCAAAACCCTATGATTGGATCTCTAGATTGTGGGGTTATTGAGCTTCATTTGAGTGTGTTTCAATATTAGAAAGTGGCAAGATTCATTAGATTGAGAAAAGATCATAGGTTGGTCAAGATTTCACCATTCTATTAGACTGAGGAAAGATCATAGGTTGATCAATGATTTCATTATTCTATGTGTTGATTCGCTTGGTATAAGTGCTAGAAGAGAATTGAGAGGTTCCATATCTTTGTGAAACATTTGTTGTATTTCAAAAGAGTGCTTTGTGCATTGGAATAGGTTGAAACAGAAAGATCAAGTCTTTGCAACATGGCTACATCAAGTGGATTCATGTTGGAAAGCAATGATAGGCTTACATCAAGCAACTACTCTACATGGAAGGTGGAGATGGAATCACTTCTTGACATGCATGAGTTAATGGATATTGTTGTAGGTTGGAGGAGAGATCACCCTTGGTTCAACAAGATCAGGTGACGTATGACAAGAGAGCTAAGAAAGCTCTACATGTGATCAAGATGAATATTACCAATGAACTTCTCAAGGAGATTGATAAGTGCAATTCATCTCAAGATGTTTGGGAAGCTTTGAAGAAGTTTTATAAATCCAAGTCTACTTCTAGAGTGTTTACTCTAAGAAGACAAATCTTTCAATTAACTCAAAAGAAGGAAGAGAACCTTAATACCTTTATTTTGAGAGTTAAGGCCTTAAGTGATGAGTTAGCTTGCATTGATGAGAGCATTAAGGAAGGAGAGCTTGTTCAAGTTATTCTTAATGGTTTGTTGGATGCTCATGCTAACATTGTACAAAGTTTTGCTATTTCAAAAACCTTTTCAAGTTTGATGGATCTTCAAGAGATCTTGATCAATGAGGAATATAGGCTTCAAGCAAGAGGTGGATCTACATCGACATCTCAAGATGCTGAAGAGGAAATGTTCATCAAGGGCAAAAGCAAGAGCAAGTGGTTTAAAGCACAAGATCATGGTGAGTCTTCTTCTTTTGGTAAGAAGAAAGACATGTCAAAGTTGAAATGCTTCTATTGTGGCATCAAAGGTCACTTTGCTAGTGATTGCTACAATAAGAAGAGAGATCAGGGAGACAAGCAAAGCAATCTAACTCTTGATAAGGATGGTGTTGACGATCAAAATATAAATGATGATGTTTTTGTGATGTCTTCGTGTTTGAGTTGTATCATTGTTCAAAAAAGTGCTTTATGCATTGGAACAGGTTATTGTGGAAAGTGAGGATGGAATCACTTCTTGAGATGAATGATGTTTTGGATATTGTTGTAGGTTTGGAGAAGAGACCAGCAACACAACAAGATCAAGTGAGGTATGGCAAGTTCAATGAAGGCTTTAAGCCTGTCCACACCTCATGGGGTGTTTTGCTTGAGAGGGCCTTGGTTGAACATCTATTTTGGATGTAAGCTGCAGTGGAGACAGCTTCAGCCCAAAAGCTCTTTGGTAAAGATGGGTGTGCTAGCATACATTTAGCTGACTTGACCAGGGTATGATTCTTCCTCTTGACTAAGCCATTAGATTGAGGTGAGCAAAGAGTGATAAACTACTATTCAATGTCTTGGCTCTGGCAGTACTCCTTGAATTCGATAGAGATGTATTCTCCACCATTATCTGACCTCAAGGCTTTGATTGTCTTACCAGTCTCTTTCTCTACACGCTCTTTGAAGATTCTGAAGCAATTGAAGACTTTTGATTTCTTCTTAAAATATACCATAGTTCTTCTGGAAAATTCATTTATAAAATCTATAAAATACTTTGCATCCTTTCGTGAAGGATTTTGCATTGGGACCACATATATCTGTATGCACAACATCTAGTAATCCTCTAGCAGTATGCTAATGGCTTGATCTAGATGGTTGCCTAGTTTGTTTGTCGACTAGGCAGTCTTGACAGACAGGTAATTCGACTTTCTTGTCAGGATAGTTGAGATCAAGAACAATGGATTGCTTAGTACAGAAGCACAATTCAAATGACCGTCTGTAATGCCAAAGTAAACTTTTATTTATCTGAACAAAAGTACTAAGTGCTTGACTAGAGGCAGAAAAGCAATGACTTAATCTATACAAGTATCCATGTCTCTTTTCGAGTGCTGGGATCTTGCCTATCCTATCGACTACCTTACACTGATCAGATTCAAATTTTATTTTATGTCCTAAATCTATAATTTTGCTAATAGAAAGCAGATTTGTAGACAGATTTGGTACATAAGAGACATTTGAAAGCAGTTTACATTGATCAGTGGCAAAGCTCAATCTTACTGTACCTTCACCTTTGATAGCTTGAGTGCTATTGTCACCAAGGTGAATATATTGTTTGGTATTGTAAGGCGTATAGAACTCGAAACACCCGATATGACTGGACATATGCTGTGTGGCACCGGAATCAAGAAACCAAGAGCTGTCATTGGATCCTTCCTAATGGTTTGTTATGAAGGCATCATGATCCGATTCTTGAGTGGGCTATGTAGCTTCTGCCCTGCATTTGCCACTTAATTCAATTGTTCCTTGCTGCTATTCTTTGCTTGCAGTATCCGACAATCTTGGATCTCGTGGTTGAAATGCTCGTATTATTTGCAGAACAACTTCTTCTTTGTTGGTTGAGTCGATTGCTCGTGATGATGTGTCGGTCTCTGATATTTCTTTGATGATCTCGGGCCTTTCTTCTTCTGTCTAGTCGAGCCTTTGTTGGCGTATAGGACGTGAGAGTCAATGGTTGAGAAACTGGAGGCTTTGTTCCTTCGAGAGTCTTCCTGCAACAGCATTGTAATAACTCTTGAAAGAGTCAGTTCAAGATGTGTCGTGATGAGCATCACCCAATTGTCGTATCAGCTTGGCAAGCTTGATAGCAGTGTCATTATTATGTCTTGATCATCTATGACAGATCCGACAACGACCATTTGCTTCAGTAGATTATTGAACTGGTTGATGTGATTCTGCAGAGAATCACCATTTGCCATCTTGAGGGAGTAAAATTTCTTCCTGAGATGTAGCTTGGAAGCTATATCTCGCACTCCATATAATGTGCACAAGATGTCCGAGACTTCCTTGGATGTCTAAGCTTGGCAGATTTTCATGTCCGAGATGTTGAAGATGATTAGCGCAAATGCTTTGCCATCCTTTAGCTTCCATCAGGAGATTGTTGCGTCGTCAGCTTCGGGTCTTGCCTCTTCACCTGTAACATCATACAATTCCTTGGCCATTAGCATAGTTCTCATCTTAAATTTTCACAAATGGTAATTGGCTCCATCAAACTTGTCCATGATAGGACTAGCTTTCCTTTGGAAATCCATGTGAAAGATCAGTCTTAATGATAGTTGTAACTATCAGTGACTTAAGTATGAGAATCTAGTGTTAAATTACAGAACAAGAAAATAGTTATCCTATCGACTAGTAGGATCAGGTTCTATGGGAAGCTTATCAGGCTATAGAAATAGCTCTGAAATGAAACCGTTTAAAGAATTAGATAGGTTCTGATTTCTTTGTAGCTCTAAATAACCAGAGAATAGTAACCTATCGCTCTGATACCATGTTGGTGGGAGAATGCTGGGAGGATCAATTCGTTCAATTCTCTCAGTGCGTGCCCTATCGGTAACTTAGTAGGTGAACACAATAATGAAGTTAAGTTTAGAGCTAAGTGCATAGTGATAGCAAAAGCAAGAGCAGACAATCAGACAAAGCAATCAAAAGATCAGATAGAGAGTGGAAAGCATTGCAAATATTGACAAAACCTGAACGCAGAACTTGACAGCACTTTATTCAGATTGATTGTAACGAAATACGCGTTAGTAATGCAAGTGAGCACAATACAATAGCGGGCGAAACCGCATGCTCACAAAGCTAACTACAATCCATAAAAGTTATGAGCTAATACTGACGGTCCATCTGAAGAAGAGAATGAATGCATGAAAGCATCTGTTCCGTCTGTCTCATCGGATTTGATAATCCGTGTTCTTGACTATTGATCAATTGCATACTTCTACCATGTATATACGAATGATCTATATGCTTTTATGCAGATGAGTGTACAAGAGATGGTGTGGAGCCGTTGCGTTGTCAAGAAGAAGATGATGGTTGCTGTCATTGTCAAGCTAGTTGCACAGTAAAGAGGATGAGCGTGAGGAGGCCGATAAGTCGGACTTTTCCGATATGTCGACTAGGTTGGGTCTACCCGATAGCTCGTCCAACTTCGATATGTCGGCCATCTTCTCTTGCTCGTCTTCAGTAGTTGAGCTGCGCGACAATGCAAGTAAACATGCAGCAATGAATGGAACTAGATTAACATGGGATTTGGGAGAGTAGAGGAGGTAAATCCAACAATCCCTACCTCATTATATAGAGGTAGAGTCCTATGCATGAACCCATGCAATCCCCATGCAGGTCAAATATAAATAGGTCACATCTCTTCATGTAGTCCTCATGTCTTATCCGTCATAGGTACATGCACTACTCCATATGTCTCAATTAGAGTGTCTGGGTCCTCTCAAGGTAATTAGTCACAAGCAGGTCTTAACTTGGAATTAAATCTCTGTGTGACCAATAATCTTGAACACTGGAGGGCCTTAACTTTCAATATTAACCAAGAAAATTATTATCCTTAGTCTGAATTTCATATCAAACAAGTACGCAGAGATAATCCTATTTCCAATCGTTAATCTCTATTCTGAAGTACAACTCAAGTTTGAGAAATACACTAAGCTATAAATTTCTTAATTGGATTACACTCTTCACAAGTTAGTAACATCACCTTCATGTAAAACACTTACATGAACCACTAAGTAAATATTCCCTAACTTAGGAGATTAAAGTTAAAGAAAAAATAATAATTACGGTATAAAATTATCCACAAACTTTGACAAACAATTTATTAAAAACTTTCAAGTACAACTCTCCTTAGAATCCAATTCTAAGATATGATAATTCATTCAACTAGAATCTCTAGGAGAATCATTAAGATATAAAATGATTAAAACTCAACTCTGAGTATCCTAATGACTCTTTTGAGTTAAATGCTCCTGTTTCTAGCATCAAATACAAGAAAATAGCACTCATTTATCTTAGTAGATTTGTCTGTCTCCTATGATATCTAGAGATCCAATCAAAAGAAAAAACTGCACTCAATCATCTGTAGACCATAAATTGTAGCAGAATAACATCCACCAGATAAATTAAATTCTTCACAAATAAAATACTTATCTTGTGAGAATGTCTATGAGATCCATAGATTCTCATATTAAATACTAGAGTAAAGAGATTTACACTTCCAAAGTGCTAATCTGAAATCTCAACTCAATTAGTAAACTGGGATTTACTCAACATACTTAAGAATCAACACATTTCTTGATTATCCTTTGATTAAAAATCCATTTATAATCCGTCAATCACAAATAATTAGATTCTTTTTATTCTTCAATCATAATTTACTGAAATCTAAAAACATATTTAATTGCAAAAGGATACTGGAGTTATGTTTAATACACAACTTAGAAAATATATAGGAATCATCCACTAGGAAAATACTGGATTTTAAGAATATTTCACAACTTTGGATTCTTCAAAATGTGAGTTATAACTGTCTTCATCCACCAAAAAACTTCAGATTTATTGTCTAGAACTAAATCTAGATATCCAAAGATCTGCTAAATTTTTCAAAAATTCAGTTGTCATTTTTGAAACCATTATGATTTGTTATCCAATTGAGCGCTCTCGGATACAATCACTAATGAATTGAGTTTATTTCACAACTGAGAAATATTCTCCCAAGAAATCTATATATCCTATGCACACAATTTTTTTGATGAATCCAAATGACTCATAAATCATGTGTCTTATAAGTAATACACACCAAACAAACAATTCCCGTTGAATTCTCTTCACATTGTTCATTTTTCCAATCAACTTCCTCAGAAGTAAACCAATTACTCAAGTTAATTGCTAATGATTTAGAAATCTCAAATGTCTAGGTGTAGATCTTAATTATACATGTATAACACCACATTTAGATTCATATCCAAATCACTTTTTAGTTAACCAATAAGTCTTTTACAGAAAGATTCGTTAACTTGCAAGTATCTATTTCAACAATACTTGATCATATGTCTATGTTTACCGACTAGGTTAAGTCCACCAAATAACCCTAGCAACCAGGAATTCATAGTAGATCCATACAAGATTAAACGTGCACATCTGAGAATAATCTCACTATGATCTAGTACAAAACACATATGTTCTATCTGGCAGATTCCCCAGAACCCGCATATGTTACTCTCATATCTCACTGAAAATCTTGTAACTTAGCTACAAAAGAATTCTATTTATGAGTAAATAACATATCTGAGAAATCTCTGAGACTAGGCATACATCCTCTCTCACGAGTTTTCCAACTCACTTACAACTTTATACCTAATTTCCCTCATCAACCCCTCCCTGATCCAAGTATTCCAACTAAGACTAGGTTGACTTTACACAGACATCCCACTCATCAAATTCACTCTCTTATCCAAGTAGTAACTCACATGATTATAAACAGTCCTTCAAAAAATAATTTCCATGCCGGAAGGATCATATGAATTTTATCTGATGTCCAAGACTGAAAAATTTAAAGAAGGGTTCTTTTAAAAAGTGAGAAATAGTTTTGGGCTCTTTGATTTTGTAAATTATGAGATACCAATAATGGGTCTAGACTAAATCTCAAAATTTTTCAAAATACCCTTTAATTAACAAATGTTCTATTTTTTTTCTATATCACGAATAGGTACTCAACCTTATTATTGGTACTCAGATCTTTACGGTACTAGAATTCCCTTTTCGAAATTACTGATGTCCCATACCATCAGCTCTTCCTTCCAGACAATCCTTAACTGCCATACCTAATATTTTATTGATCCAAAGAATCAATCTAGAATCCTTATACCAAGTATAGGCACATATCATTATAACCAGACACTTGAGAATCCATAAATTTATTCCCAAATACGAAAGGATTACTATAAAACTCCACACACGGATTATTGTCACATCTCAAGTATTTCTAGTTAGTAAACTTTATCAATCAGGGATCCATATGTTTAAAAGGAAGCCATGTATAGTACTAACAACTTGAATGTGATCCATATGTTCCTTATTTATCCAAATCATATTTACGGTCATTCTCATGGTCATACCTGACATCAAACAAGAATTCAATTAAATGAAATCCATTAATCAAAATGACTATGGAATTACTCCATAACCATAATTATGTAATTTTCACCCATGGAGTCTCAAGAAATCCAGATTACATAACTCAAACTCATTTACTAACACAGGTGTCCATGTTTCTTTCTCCCTTAGAGTTTTCGGTTCCTCAAAAAATTTCATCCAGTGAGGTACAAGAATTTTCATAAACACATAGTAAAAGATAATGTATTTTTATTTTTTATTTTTCTGATCGTTAATTCATTAATATTTGTGAATAAAGTTGTACTAAAATTTGAAATGACATGAAAGAGAAATCTCCACCATTGGATTTCGCTCTTTGATTCAGTATGCAACAAAAATATATATATTTTGTTGGATAAAGAGTTTCCTTCAATTTCTTGTTATTTCATATTATGTTACAACTTAATATCAAATTAAATGAACATTGTGCTAAAAAAACTTTCGTTCATTTATTTCCAAAGATCATAATCCCTTAGAAATAAAACCACAAAAAACAATCGATTTTTAATATATTGCGGTCATTGCACGTTTTCTTTTCTCTTTTCCACGGGCAAGAAGAATTCTTCTAAGGATCGAGAGTTTAAGATGTGGTGGGGTTGCATGAGAACAGTTGAGTAGCTGGCTCAGATCCTGTTATGCTCCATCTACATTTTGGATGTGGATGCTTTTAACCCTGCAAAGGTAGTGAGTGCTAATTGTTGGGCACAGCCCAAGAGGTTGTGAAACAAGAGGTTGATCGGCTAATACAGCTGTGACAACGATGGCGGCTGGCTGTGATCTCATTTTTCTTTGAGGTTAGGGTTTTTGAAAGGACCAATCTTAGGATACATGGCTATCAGTTGTGGTAATAGCCTAGGATTGCAAGGATTTTTGCACCATTTTTACTTTGATAACACGTCGTTTTGGAAGGGCGGTTTTTTCAAAAAAAAATTTTTTTTTATCTAAAACGACTTTGTGAATGAAGTACATGCTGAAAATTTAATAACTTATTGAAACCATGAGTTGTTAAAAAAAGGAGATTTTTGAGAATTCTCTAAATTGACTTAGAGTGTACAAGTTATTAGCATGCAAGTATAGAAATTCTGGTGCTCAGTTTTAAACGTTTTTTTTAACCTTGAAGATGTGAATTGCTCCCAGAATATTGGTTAAAAAGTGTTTGGTTTTTCTTCTATTCTATTCCCAAATGTAGTTTCTCCACAACCATCCACCACAAAGACGTGCATCCATTCTATCAAGAAGATCCGAGATTAAAGAGAATGAAAATTGTTTTTCCATTAATATTTGAAAAAAACACAGTTTTTAGTACCTGAATAGGAAGGGTCGGTTCATGCACGTACATTGTTATTTAATGAATGGTTGCTACTGGTGTACTATGTAAACTTGGGTTATCTTAATGTTGAAATCATTTGACTAAATGCAACATTTGAGCCACCTTCAGTTTGCATGTTCTTTCAGATAAAAGACGGCGTGACACTTTTCATAAACCAAACAAACAAATTACTATGTGTCTGCTATGGAGAAAATAAAAACAATGTTGACCTTTTATAACACTATGTGCAGATTGAAAAATTTGCATTACACTAGTCGACATAAAGGCAACTACATTTGATGTACTTCAGTATAAGTTCTTGCAAGGCTGGGTTATTTTTTTGTTATACATGAAATCACAAAATAGGCTTTACGGTTTCACGTCCCTCCTATGACCCAACAGCTACTTTTATGATTAATAGAAAAAAGTAGTTGATTGGAAACCGCTTTATAGGAACTATTTCTGATGATAGTGCTGACAAATGCATCATTGGTTTTATAACACTAAATGTGTGATGCCCATTTTAAGATCATTTGCTTTGTTCTTAAAAGTTCTTCATTGATACTCTTACTACACACCATGGGCAACTATTTTACCAGTGGAAAAAAAACACAATTGCTAGTGCCATATGCTTGAGGTCATTATTGTACGTCTCATTGGAATCTTGTAGGTCTGATAATAATCAATTTTCTACATAATTCAACATTGAAACAAAATGATGGAGAGTCAACGTTACTATATGATATAATTGACTCTTTTACTCAATTAAATGTATACTACTTTGTTACTGTTGGTAAAAAAAGAAAATCTTTACATACGTTAATACTTTATTGCTAATCTCAAAGTTAATAAACAATTATGGTACTTGGCTGCCCAAATTGGTTTTGCATTTGACATAGGTGATGTGGAGATTTACAATCTACGTATGAGATTTGTTATTATTTTTCAAAGTTCATATATGATAAAATGTGGACAAAAGTAAAAACTCCAAGTTATATTTATGACGAAGCTCACCTATATAAAGATAATGATAAATTTGTGAATGAATTCTTGGGTTTTCCACAATTCTTGGAAGCTCGCCTGGATAAAGCTCGCTCAAAAAAGCTCATCATAGAAAGCTCACCAAAAAAGTACACCTGCAACTGGGGTCACCAATCTCGCCAATGTAGAAAAACCATCATGGAGGCAAGCTAGATGGGCTAAGCTGATGCAAATATTTGACTTTTTTATGCGTTATTGTAAAGGAAGTCAAAATACTCTAGTAGATGCTTTGAGTCGGTTACTGATTATTAATCAGTTGTGCTTTACTATTATAGAACCAGGGTTGTTCTTGTCTCTTCAAGGACTATATGAGTCTGATCCTCTTTTTGGAAAGTATTGGCAACAAGTACTTTCGGGGGTCGATTCACGTTTGCAAGATTCCTCGAATCAGGGAAAGACTGAAAAGGATTTTCTAATTCGAAATAGAGTTTTGTTTCGTAAAGGAAAGGTGTGTGTACCGGAGACTGACACTATAAGGGCCCAAATCTTGCATGAGTGTCATGATAGCCCATGCGCAGGACATCTGGGTATACAAAGAACACTTGACTTAGTTCGAAGGCAATTTTGGTGGCCTAAGATGAAAAGTCAGGTAGAGGCCTATGTACTTAAATGTACTAAATGCCAGTTAAATAAAGCAGAGAGGCTAAAAGCTAGTGGCCTACTACATCCCTTAGATATTCCTACCAGAAAGTGGGAAAGTATATCTATGGATTTTGTGGTCGGGCTTCCATGTACAGGGAAGGGCCACGATTCGGTTTGGGTCATTGTTGATAGACTTACGAAGTTTGCTCAATTTATATCAACAAAAACTATTGTTAAAGCTTCAAACTAGCTCAACTATTTGTTGAGAAGCTTTTTCGACTATACGGGCTACCTTGTTAGTGACCGTGACCCAAAATTCACTAGGAATTTTTGGCAAGTAGTATTTGAAAAGTTGGAAACAACTTTAAGTTCTAGTTCTACAGATCATCCGGAATCAGATGGTCAAATGGAAAGGACTAGTCAGACGATGGAGGATATGCTTTGAGCATATGTGGGCCATCGGCAGTCTGATTGGGAACAGTACCTTCCACTGGTGGAATTTGCATATAACAATGCAAAATATCGACGACCAGATTCAGCCCTTCCATGCTTATGTATGGTTTTCAACCTCGATCACCAGTTAGTGTTGGCATGAAAAACCTACGGGTGCAAGCCGTAGCTGATTTCCTTGCAGATATGCAAGAAATGTTACAGCTGGCTAAAAATAGCATAAGAAGTGCCCAAGACAAGGCAAGACACTATGCTGATCTATCTCAGAAGCACAAGGTATTCATGGTCAACGAGTGCATGTTTTTTAGAGTCCCTAGTCAATGTAGGGCTTGAAGACTATTAAGTGTGCAAAGTTGGCGCCTAGGTATTGTGGTCCTTTTAAGGTTATCCAAGTGATAAACAAGATCGCATACAAACTAGACCTTCCAGCTAACGTTGGAATTCATCCTATTTTCCATGTTAGTAAGTTGAAACCCTCGTTAGGGGTTGGGAAGACTCTGGTCCATCTGGAAGATCTAGTGGAACTTCTTTGTGATGAGTCCGCGAGTGGAGGGCAAATTAGAAGAGGAGGATACCTGGGAAAAGAAGGTTGATCTCCAAAAGAATTTTCCAAATTTTCCCTACAAAGAAAAATTTAAGTTCAGGGGGAAGGAATGTTACATACCTATGTAACTAGCAGTACTTCATACCCCTATTGGTCCATTTAGTATTGGGGGCTAAATGGCAACTTACCCTTGGATAAGATTACCCTTAAAATTAAGGGTAGGTATCTTAGATTAAGGTACTAGTGTCCCCGGTTAAGGACAAGTAGGTGTCTATGCCTTGGATGGTGGTATGGAACCTAGAGAGGAGTTAGAAAGTCATTGGATGACTATTTTTCTAAACCTTGGACCTCAACCTTGAACCATATCACTTTAATGGTTGAGGACCAAAGTATACTTGCACAACTTGGGCATTGGGACCTAGTAGGAGGGTGCCCTTCCAATGGGTCCAATGAGTTCCCAACTCCCACAAGAAAGGCATTCAAAGAGTCATAGGTTATGGAAGGAGTCTCTTGACTTTCCATAAGCCTATGGAGGTCCTTGGAGGTTCTTTAACTCCCCTAGGCTTCTCTCTCTCTCTCTCATTGGATGGGCATGGAACTCCATAGTGCACTGGAGGGGTCCATGGGCCATCTATATGAGGGTAGTAGGGTGCCCATTGGGGGGAGGAGAGATCTCTCTTACTTGCTTTGCTTATGCTCTAGTGTTGCTACTAGTGTGTAGAGTACTTTCTTGTGTGTAGTATGCTTAGGATTTGGATCTTGCTTATGGTATGGGACATAAGTAGGGTTTCGATCTTGAGTATGTTGTAGTTTGTTGTGGTATGCTTGTTATTTGTTTATGGTTAGCAAGGGGGTGCTAGATAGGTCGTGCTTGGAGCTTGGATCTAGCTATGGTTGGTGGGTGGTGAATACTTGAGGCCGGCTTGTTATCTATCTTTGTGTTTAAGAGTAGGGACACAGGTGGAGGAGAGATTCACTAGCTTGGAGTTGGGGAGCATTTTGGAGCATGCATGTTGCTTGGAGCATTAAAGGAGTTCTCAATATCAAAAAGACCCTTTGTAAAGATACTTTTATTTTTTTTCTTTAGTTTCGACCATCACCAGGCCCAATCAAAATGCACAGATTTGAAATCTACGTAACGTAGTTCAAATTAACTAAAAAATAAAAATGCAATATAGAAAACTTTGAAATTTGTGTCCGGGCAGCATGAACGTATCACATTGGTTTCTTCTTCCTGTCCGACACGTGCTAATATGCCCAACGTCAATACCTCAAGTTAAATCTACTTGACTGTGCTGGTTAGTATAATGAAATTTTCTAACTATACTAGTTACAGTTATAGAAATATAGTATGTGCAGTTACATAAAATATGGTATACGCAGTAACTGTGACTATGTTGGCATTCACATTAGATTAAATGTGATACGAAAAATTGAAATTAAATATCATATCAGAGAGATTTTTGGCGCCCAAGCTTTGAAAATAGCAATGGCAAGGAGACCCAGATCTACAATCGATTCTATGATTCTTTACAATGAGAAAGATGAAGCTGATAATTGGAAGCCAACAAAATATACGAAGAACTCATGGGTATTGCTGCATCCATCATCAAAGGGCAATTTTCGACAAAAGAAAAGAGCAAAAATGACCTACAAATCTTATTGGAAAGCAAAAATTTTGGAATTTAAGACTACCTCGGGAGGTCAATCAATATTAGAAGTCTTAGTGCAACATGTATATATGCATTCAGAAATCAAAGTACATGATATCAATCCTCATGATCATCAAAAATGTAATTGTAAGTATATCAAAACATATGCACTCTACAGCAATCATAGGTGATTTCCTTTATTGGTGCTCTTCAGATTATGATGTAAATGCTTCAACATTGTTTTTTTCTTTCAGATTTATATCCATCATGCATAAGTGAATGGGAGCCCGCACAATCACTTGCAGGAATATTAGACGTGATTCACTCTGATGTTGGAAAGCTGCAATACATAGGAAGAAGTCCAAAGGAACTTGTAGATTGTGGTATCTATTTTTATGAATCTTTATATACGCCACAAACAAATGGAGGTTTTGGCATGCTCGAAGCAATTCCATTGCCTAGTTTTCAAAGTGATGAGTGGCCTACTCCTGACAGCATTGTTTCTAAATCCTTGAGATGCAAGCTACTCATTGATATTAGAAATCCTATGAAGATAAGCACATGCTCGAAAATTGTTCACCTAAGTTGGTTTATCTCATTGCATATATTTGTTGATTTTTTCTCGAGTGCTAGTGTTCGTAGGACACCAACTTTATTTGTTTACAAGGATTTAACAGATGAGACTTTGTCAGATCTTATGGATCAAGGCTGGGATGGTAAAACAAATAATGACATAGAATGCAGGATTAAAAGGTCCTCAATGATCTTTCGTTATCATATCGAAAAGCAAATGCTCAGTCTCACATTTAGCTACCAGAGATACAAGAAAAGTAAAGGTACATGGCTACCACTGGATTAAGACTTTGAACTAAATGGTCACACAACCGAATGGAGACAAGCATTATCTATGGTTGAGGTGGAAGAGCATTGGAAGCTTGATTTTATCAGAACAGAGCTCATGCTATTACAAACCAATCTACCAATATATTTCAGATTTATCATCAACGGAAGACTCGTAAGTACTTTATGTTATTGCCATTTCAAAATAGAACAAAATAATAGAAAATGTCATCATTTACAATTGCACATTCACTAATATTTGCCATGTCACAGATGCAAAAAAGACAAGAGCTGATAACGTGCTACAAAGATCTACCTACACCAATCACCATTGTGGGAGAAGGTGCTCTCCGGACTTCTTGCAAGGGAGCGACAGGTACGGGTTGGCCCATTGGATCCATTGGTGCTGGTTCGGATTCTGCCTCTTGTTGCACAGTTGCTAATCTAGGAAGGTGTGGTGCTTGATTTGCTATCATTTTTGCTATTGATCGTCTCGATCTCAAATTCATCTGATGGTGGGTTTCAAAGTGGTTGGATCTTGCTTGTACGGTGGAATGCAGTCTGGATCTTAAGGATTTGATCAATCTGATCGGCCGGAAGTGAAATTTAGGCCCTTTACGGTGGTTTTTCTATGATAACTTCCAATAGAAGAGGAAGAAGAAGGGAGAGAGAGAAAGAGAGAGAGATGAGATGGAGGTTAGCTCAAATGCTCAATTTCATTGCTTATGGATAAACCTTAACTAGCATAAACCAAAAAGCATGGGAAATGGAAATAAGAAGCATCCAGAACAAGAGCATAAGCAAGAGTGATTAGCAAATGAGAATGCTTGAGCTCTCAAAATGATAGAGTCTCCTCCTCTCTATTAAGCATGAAAATAGTGTACAAATGGTGTCTTTTTATAAAATGGGAAAGGCCCTTGTCCCAAAATCCTATTGGCTGATATTTACATCGATCCTATCCATCCAGATCCAAGGGTCCAAAAAAAGTACATTGAAATTCACAAGATTCATGTGAGTCCCAATTTGAACCCAACTCTAAAAAGTAATCTTCTAAGTTTAAAAATGACTTTGGGCCGCTAGTTTTAGGGAAGTCCACTTGCTAGCTCCTTTGTCACCATGGTCTCCATAGCTTTGTAGTTAGGATGGCCTAACCTTTTGTGCCATAATTCCACTTGAGTGAGCTCTTCCCTTGCCATGTTCACACTTCCAACCATCACATTAGCATCCAATTTGAATAATCTCCCTTGCTTGAAACCACTAGCAACACATTTTTCATCTTTCAAGATAGAACATGCTCCATGCTTGTACATCTAATCCACTATCCATAAGTTGTCCTACACTCAACAAGTTCTTTGTAATTAAAGGTACATAAAGAACATTGTCTAGATCTACTTTTTTAGATGATCCTAGACATAAAGGAATGGATCCAACACCTACAATCTCACATTCTTGATCACTTGCAGTAAAAATATATCTCTTAGAACTATTGTAAGAAAGTAGATTAGAAAAGTAGTCTTTTTGGTGAGTCATGTGAGAGCTTGCCCCACTATCAATCCACCAAGTGTCTTGATTAGATGTTTGTGGTGAGGATACCATCAAAGATAGATTGCATTCTTCCTCCTCCTCCTCAAGCACAAGATTGCCTTGATTGTCCTTCTCTTGGGCATTCTTCTTCTTGTAGCACTCGGATGCAAAATGTCCCTTCTTGTCCTTCTTGCTCTTGCCTTTGGAGCTTGATGCTCCATCTTTGCTCTCCATCTCCATGTCTTGAGTCTTCTTGGATGGAAACTTTTTCTTCTTGCCTTTCAAGAAAAAGTTAGCATTTTCATCACCATCATTCAAAGATAAAGAACTCATCCTACTTTTGATATGAAGCATTCTACTCTCCTCACTTCACACTTTGAAGCTTTTCAATACTAGGAAGTGAATCTTGAATAGCAAAGGTTTGAACAAGATTGGAATAATCATCTCCTAATCCATTCAAAATTATTTGAACTAACTCATCTTCTTTGATTTGATCATCTATAGAAGACAACTCCTTATTCAAAGATCAATAAATTAATTAATAACTACACAGTTCACCATGGTTCTGGCCAAAAAAATTTGAGAACCGTACGGTTCTCAGAACCGATTTTGGGCACTTTCACTACTTCCTTCATGCCTTGAAGGATTTGATTCCTAAGCATGAGTATCCTTGAAGTATTCTTGTATCCATAAATTGCTTTTAATGAATCCCATGCCTCTTTGGATGTGGTACAAGATGAGATTTCTTTCAAAAGTTCATTACTTACATTCATTTTTATGCAATGTAATGCAACTCTACATCTCTTTTTGTACTTTACCAATTCAACTCCTCCTCGAGGTTCTACTTCCACCTCAAGTACTATGTCATAAAGATCATGAAGTACAATCAAAGAATCCATTTGAACTATTCAGGTAGCATAACTAGTGGATGTGAGCCTTTCACTAGCTTCAAGCAGAAAAACCACCCATTGATGCCATTTTTGAATGTGAAAAAACACTAGAAACTCTTATGGTTTCTCTAAGAGATCTGAACCTAAAGTCTTCTAGCAATTTGAAAGCTTATAGACGCAATCCTATCACTCATGAACCAATCTAGAATGATGGAAATTTAGATTCTAGTCTCAATCTTGCAAAATCACTCCTTAATCTATGATTTTTGGCAGTATCTCTCTCAACTTCGACATGCACTCAAAAAATAAGAGAACCTCATTTAATGCACCTAATTCAAGCTTCAAATTTAATTTTTTGGCTGATCTAATCCAAGAACTATTCAAAGGAATAGTTTTCTATTGAAAATGCTTGATTTTGCACTAAAAATCTCTCAAATTGGGTGTGTGAGTCAAATTGTACAAATTTTCGAATTTTCTCAACCAAAACCGGACCTGCATGGCCTCACATGTGTGAAAAGTGTTCCTACAGCCCATGACAAGTTCTTGTCCAAAAAATTTGAGAATACCTATCAAATCCAACTTGCTACACAAAAACTAGCTAGTTTAAAAAAACTTGCTAATTTAGGCTTAGTTTTGGATCAACCCCATTAATTTCAATAAAACCTCTTGTACCTGGCTTTGATACCATGTGGAAATATACAAAATAGGACCAACAATGGATCCTAATCTGATCCACAAGAGGGATTGGATGTTATATATACTTGCTCTATCAATCTACACAAGATTAAGATCAATCTAGATCAATTCTAGGCATAAAAATTTTGACTTTCTCGTCATCTGACTTTCTCCTGCTGTACCGTGAAAGATTCTCTTTCACGAATCTTTCGTGTTCGTGCCTTCTCGTCAGGTTGTTCGCAAACATTTTTGTTTCGTGTCTTTTGACTTTCGCGTTCGCAAACATTTTCGTCAGGTAGAGAGCTGAAAGCTAGCAAAGCTTTGATAATAGAAACGTTTTGTTTCTTCACAAATGTCAAATCTGGGTCACCCATGGGGTAGTGCTCGGACACATCATCTCCAAGGATGGTATTTCTACCGATCGTTCAAAAATCAAGGTGATAGTTGAGATGCCTCTTCCCACCACAGTGGCCATACTAATTATTATCGCATCTTCATAATCGACTACGCTGGTAAGGCACGACTCATTTATCTAGTTGTAGTAGATCCTAGATGGATCGAGGAGCGCATAAAAGCTGTTGAGGAATTAAAAACAACACTTACAACCGCACCCATACTTCGTTCCCTAGACTACACGGTGGAATTTCATGTGCATACTGATGTATGTAAGTATGCCATTGGAGGTATCCTTGCTCAACCGGACGAATATGCAAAAGATTTCTCCATATGTTTTTTGAACAGACGTTAACTACACCACAACAGAGTGAGAAGCATTGGCGATGGTCTATGTCATACATCAATTGTGACATTATTTGCTAGGCCAAACCTTTGCTTTCTATATAGACCATCAAGCATTATTATATATTGTAAATAAATCCTATAAAACCGGACGAATCGCTACATGGTTGTTAATACTCGAGGAATTTACATTTCGCGTAGTCGTTAGGAAGGGCACCCAACACTTCATGGCCGACCACCTTTCCAGACTACCCAATGTTGAAAGGGCTGATGCACTAGTCAACAACAATCTACCTAATGCATGCCTTTTTTAGATCGATGCCACTCCACTCTAGGCTGAGGAAATCACTCAATTCCTTACCACCGGACGACTAAAAGAAGGGCTAACCCAAGTGGCAAAGAGAAAATTTCTAATAAAAGCGGCACCCTTTCAACTAAGTGCAGGACAATTGTATAAGAGGGGCGTTGACGGTATTATACACCGATGTGCTTATGAATCTGAGATACGCCCTATCATATCTCACACACACGTGGGCATTGGTGGTGGCCACTTCTCGGCGAAAGCGATTGCACAGATAATCCTTTGTGCAGGCTCATGGTGGCCATCACTATTTAGAAATACATTTGTCATAATCAAAACATGTGATGTCTGCCAACGAGCCAATAAAACTACCAGATCAAACTTCACCCTGCTTACTCCAATCAGAGAAGGTGAAGCTTTCCATAAGTGGGGTATAGACTTTGTTGGGCCCATCAGCCCAACAACAAAACATACTCAAGCCCATTATATCCAGATTGCAATAGATTACGCTACCAAATGGGTTGAAGCTAGATCCACAAAAGATGCCAATGCGAAGACCGTCGTGCTATTTTTTTATGAAAACATCATTACGCGTTTTGGTTGTCCTTCCTTCTTGATTTTGTGGAGTTATCCCGACCAATTTACAAATTCACAACGGATCCACATTGGAATGAGGAAGCCCTGAAGGCTTTTCAAAAGCTTGAAGATGCATTGGTTTCAGCACCAATCTTATGCCCACCCAATTGGTCCATCGAGTTTCATGTGCATACGGATGCATCGAAGTATGCAGTAACAACATCCTGACCATATACCAATTGGAAAGGTGTTTGATCAGTGCTTCTCTTATATGCTATCATGAATGCCCACAGAGCAGCATGTAACTTATGTTCTCAATCTGATCTGCTAGCTTCAACTGTTTTCGTGAGCACGCTACACATGATCTTATTGGATGATTCTGCTTGCCCATTACCACGTGGACAATAAGGCATACTAGTTCTATGGATCATGAAGAATTCCTCCAATAGGACTTTGCGCGATCACTGACTAGCTCCACCGGGCATCCGAAGCGCACAATGATATTTTCATTAAGAAACTTGCCAGTGGTCCTAGCATCAGCTACTCTTACTACCTTGGCTTCGATCCACTTGGTGAGATAGTTCGTGGCTACGATTATGTATCGAGCCTGGGAACTCCTTGCTGCAGGGTGAATTGGACCGATGTAATCCAATTCCCACTTTTTGAATGGTGCTTGGGCTAAAACCGGGTGTAGTAGGTCATAATTCAATCTCATTGGTCTCCTTGCCCTTTAGCACATATCTCACTTTTTCAAGTATTCCTCAGTATCCTTATGAATTGTTGGCCACCAACATCCTGATTGCAGGATCTTGCGAATTGTATGTCGGATGCAAAATGGCCTCCACCCATGTCTTCATGTGAAAGCGAAATGATTTGGGTGGCCTCATGAGGGAGAATACACCGCCGAAGAATCCCATCTGGACCTCTTCGATACAACTGGCCGACAATCAGCTGATAAGGTCTCGCCTTCAAGATCAATTTCTACTGTTCCACCTTTGGTAGTGATTTGTCTGGTTGGCCCCGCATTAGATATTCAACAATGTCGGTAGCTCATTCTGGTATTGTGTCCACGTAAAATAAGACAGCATCGACCAGCTCATCAACGGGTTGGGTTGCAACCTCCTTCCCCTTGATTCGTGACACATGATCTGCCATGTAGTGTTGTTTTCCCTTGCAAACTACTATCCGAAAATCAAACTCCAACAACAAAAGTAGCCATCTGGTGATTCTCCCGATGTTGCAAGTTTTGCTAATGACATAGAGCAGGGGTTGATGGTCTGTATAAAAAACGAAATGTGTGGCCATCAGGTAGTGCCAAAATTTCTTAACCGCATAGATCATTGCCAGTGCTTCCCATTCTATGGTTGAATAATTCATTTCTGTATTACTGAACTGTCGGCTTACAAATCGGATTGGAAAGTCTTTTTTGTGTTTAGCTAGCTGGGTTAAGAATGCCAGTAGATTTTCTAGTTCTTTCATTAAGGATTGCTACAATGCAATGCCTAAATGAATTCAAATCTCTACAACTACGCCACGAAGCTCTGCATAAACTCTGTGAAACACGCTTACTAGTTGTTCATGCACTGGCAGCTGAAAAAGAAATCTGCAAAGCATGGCACGATCGCAGGTTACAAAAGAAGGATCTTCGTTATGGAGATCTGGTCCTGATGTATAAGACCAAGGCGATCAAGGGAAAATTAAAATTCATAGGCGAAGGTCCTTATTGGATCAAGGAAATTCTTAATCATGGAGCCGTGAATGTAGAGAAGCTAGATGGAACAGCATTCGATACACCCATCAATGGTAGCCGGTTGCACAAATACTGGCCACCACAATAAGATAGATCCAGATTGGTGGTGGCATGGCACGAACAACTATTCTAATAGACCATCATCACTAGATCTAGGAAGATCAAACCAAATCAAGCTAGATCCATCAAGATTCGGCCAGATCTAGCAAGATCGGGAAAATCCATCAGGATCCAAGGGGGATTCAGATCCAGATGGGATCAAGGAGGAAGCAAATCATCAGATTATGCCAATAAGCCCCCTAAATTTGCAGATCAGAGACCTCGATCTCAGTAACTATGGCAAATAAAGGACAAAATTCACCAAAAACTGATGGCTCTGTTACCTGAAGTCCATCAGAAAAACCAATCACGTGCTTTAGCGATCATGGTTATCGAAAACAGTTGGACCATAACATCGGGAGATGTTTCACCATACACATCACATGCATTCTCAAATATTTGCAAAAATTTTGAGGGTCCGAACTACCATCAAACTTTAGTAGATCTAGCTTGGGTGTACGTCTCTCAAGATGAGCATTGTGGGTAGCAGAAGTACCATTAAGGTTGGTTCTAGCCTGGTAGGGTTCAACATTATAAAAATGGGGTCAAGCTCGTGAAGACTCGGCTCTATCAGGTTCTTGTCCCTCGAATGGATTTGTGGATGGCTCTTGGAGTTGGGATTGCATTCGATAGAACCTATGACGTCTGATTTGTTCAACTGTATGAGACCTGATCTCGTATGGATAATCTTCTGAGATTTCAGGATCTGTATGCTGGTCCATTGGGTACTGGGGTATGAGTTTCTGGTGTTTGTTATTTTTTTAGGGTTTTTTGTGTTTTTGAAAATTTCTGGGTTTTTTTAGGAAGTCAAGGGGAAACTCAGTATGAAAAGAGCTTTCTATGGTCCACAACAATCAAAGTGTAGTAGCTCTAGCACTTTCTTAGCCCTTGTTGCCCCCTCCTTGTCAAACTTTTCTCTACGTGATTTGCCTAATAGGCATTCCTTACATATAGGCTCTTCCTTGTCATCAATATTGGACATGGACCTGTCACCATTTTTAGTTTGTGAAGCAATCTCAAACTTCTAAAGTGAAGGTGACCTAATCTTATGCCATAAATCACTTTGAAGAATTGTACCTATTACTAATCCATTGCACTTAGAAACCACAACATTTATCTTATACAAGTGCAGTGGGATTATTTCCTAGCCTATCCTTAACCCAAGATCCAAGCAATCTAGCATCAAGGAGATGAAGTTAGTCGTCACGCGAAGGTTTGATGCCGTGAGAGCAATAACATATCTCAGATTTTAGCATGAATGAAAGATCTACATCTAGCTCTAACATCCATTAACCCTAAACATTAACACTACGCAATTAACACTACATCCATTAACTTTACGATCCACAATGAGATAGAAACTTGCTTCTCTCTCTCTCTCTCTCTCTCTCTCTCTCTCTCTCTCTCTCTCTCTCTCTCTCTCTCTCTCTCACACACACACACACACACACACACACACACACACACACACACACACACACACACACACACACACAAAATAAGAAATGACAATCCCAACAACTAGCAAATCCAACAATTGATAAATCCAAAGAAAGCATGAGAGATGGAGGAGGAAAGAAGAAGAGCAAGGACATTCCACTTCCACTTCATAAGAGAACCAATCTGCTTGTATTGAAGTAAAGATAGAACATGAGGAGCAACTCGAATTTGTCCCTATTTATATCGGAGAGGAGGACCTTGGCCTCAAAATCCTATTGGCCCATTTCTACCTCCCTAACTATTTAAACTTAAAAAAGAGTGGAAACCATTCAAAATTGGAGGGAACCAATTTGAATTTGAATTTGAACCAATTTTGGTGGGAGTCCCAACTTTATTCACTAACTTAACATTTAGGACTGTGACATTAAAAGTCCCGGAAAAAGGCCTAATGTCCTTTTATTGACTTTCTAATTAATCAAATAACTATGTGATCATCGGGTTGGACTTACACACGCAGGGTGCCAAATCCCTCTCACTTATTAACTAGGTTTAGGGTTGCATTGGGATCCGCAAACCCTCCAACAATATCTCTCACCAAAATTGGTGGCGGTCCCATGACACCTGCCTCGAAGCTTGAATGCAAATTTTCAATAACAGCCATATGGGTCCGGTGGCCATTCATGATAACCTTGTTCATTGACAAATGGGTAGTCGACGCCATCCAAAAAAAGATCCCAAGATAATGCTTGTTGATGTTGATCCTTGTAAATAGGTGCACCTGCTAGCAATGACATTGTTGAAGCTAATGACAAGGTTAAAGAAATTCTTTTTTTGGACATTTTCAAAAATTTGTAACTTCCTCAATACCTAACGAAATGAGAAAAAAATTATATCTCTAGCAAGCCATTTCAATGCTCTAAAACTCTAGCTATTTAGATGGAATTATAGAGCACAAAAGAATTTTGTGGCCAATTTCAAAAATTTGTAACTTGCCCAATACTGAACGGAATCCAAAAAAAATCATGTGGATAAAAAGCCTTTTAAGCTGTACAACCCTAACTATTCAGATTGAATTACAAAGAATAGAAAGATGGGTGGAAATTGAATAAAACAGAAACGAAAAATTAAAAAAACAGAATTTCTTTCTTTTGACAAGTTTACAGAATTTTATTGCCAACTTTAAAATTTTGTAACTTGCTCAATACTGAATGGAATTCAAAAAAAAATTTATATGGCTAGAAATCTCTTTCAATGCTCTACAATCCTACCTATTCAGATTGAATTACAGAGAACAAAAAAAATGGGCGAAAACTGAATAAAAAAGAGCAGAATTTTCTTTTTAGAAAAAACAGAAAATACAGTTCCCACTCATTTTTTGAACATTTTTGGACATAACTCTCTCGAATCACATCCATAATGCAAAGCTAACCCTAGCATGCCAAGACCAAGATACCTAAATGCAAGCTAACC
>CM055099.1:573271-683231 GCA_029204225.1 Diphasiastrum complanatum
ACTTTCACACACAGCAGAGGTAGAGAAAGGAGTCTCAAAAAATATGGATAAGCAGGAGAGAGAGAGAGAGAGAGAGAGTTAGTGTATTATTTGTGAGTGCAAGAGAGATCTGGAATCTGGATCCGGAAACAATGGGCAGATCTGAACAGTCAAACTGAATTCATTGGGTTTTTTACCCATTCAAAACCAATTGGAATTTTTTTAGTTCATTTGTACATGGCTTGAAGATTAATAGCTCATTCATGTGAATAAATTACACCATGGTGTTCAAACAACAATGACTTGAGTCTAATTGATGACATTATTGTTTATGATTTGCTTTAATGCTTAGAATAATGTGTGCATGCATCTACTAGGGAGATGATCGTTTTTTTTGTTGGCCACTTAAATGCAATAATGCCATTATATACAAAATTTATACTCTCCATCAAGTTACAAACGCATAGATATGCATGTTCAATATATCATATAGATGTATTACTTATAGCAGAATATAGTGTGTTTCTACAAATTGTCCAACTTTAGGAGTAAATTTGTACACCTTTATTTTCTGAGTAAATCTGCAAACTCTCATAATTTGTGAGTAATTTTGTAGGTTAAATGTAGATTGTTACAAGAGCTACAGTATTTCTTCAAAATAGAAATGATATTGCTGGATCATATACATGGAGCTATATAAAATTCAATACTCTCAAGAATTAACATATTCAATATTGCAAATGTTTTACATTTTATTAGAAAAAACTTTATAAAATATGTAGTAGCTAGCTAAGAAGCATCATAGCTCCGGAATGCGAGCGAAACGATGGTTCTGGAACGAATGACATTTTTTGAAAAAAATTTGGCGGAACGAAAAAAAAAACGTTTCTTTTTTTTTTCATGTTGTTTTTTTTCTTTTGGGGGAAGGGAGGGGGGGGGGGGGGGGGGGATAAAGATAATAAAGTACTACATAAAGCTGTTTTGGACAGGACAATTTAAGGTCCTCAAGCATATACTTTGATCGTCAAGCAAATACTTTGAGTGAAAGATAAAGGGCTGTAACTAGTAACTAAGATATAGGCTGGACAAAACTAGGCTGAAAGATAAAGGGCTTTTACTAGTTATTAAGATCTAGGCTGGACAGAACTTGACTTTTTTAACACCCATATTGTCATCAATTTGTTCATTTTTAGTTTCCCTAAGTCACATACATCCTTCCTTTGAACTGTTAAAGACTAGTATCCATAGGTGATTGATGCCCTGAAATCAATAATGATAGTGCTTGTTTTTCTTGAAAAAAGTAGAAAAAGTATGGCATCAACCCTCCACCTCACCATGACGAAAATTGGCAAACAAATTATGGACGACAAAGTGGATGACATTGTATTCGTAGTTGTACTTGTGTTGACGTCAACAAATCAGGGCAGTATCCATGGTCTCTTTTGAGTCTTCATGCTAGTATTACAAGAGGAACTAAAATTACACCGTTTTCAACAAGAATTGAAAAGGAATTTCATACAAGAATACCGAATGTTCAATTATGGCAATTAGCCTTCTAGGACTGAATAGAAAACGACAAATATCAAGGTAGAGAGAATGGTGTAACTGGTCCAAACCTATTTCCGGATATCAGGAAAGCCGACAATATAGTATAGTAAAAAAATTGGCGAGAATTGCAGAGCGAGGCTAGACATGTAATGATGCACGTAGGCATGCTTCGCATATTTAGACGTAATTCAATCTTGCAATTGTACTGCTAATTTCGAGAGTTGCACTAGACTCAAATTTAGTTATAATATACATGTCTTTTGTTCGTCTGAATGTATTTATCTAGTTTGTTTTATGTATTGATAATCATTTCTAATTTTGTGTTCCATCCATTGTCTACTGCAAGGTGCACCGATGCAAATGTCGAGTTCACGTTCCTCATCCTCAGATGATGAGGCAGGACCATCACATATAGGATAAGAGGCCTGGTTACACCAGAGAATACCATGCCCATGTGCACGATGTAAGTATGCACTGCGACGAGAGCGACATACCACTATATCACATGTTCGCATGCATGGTCAAATTGAGAGGGAGTCATTATTTGTGCGGACGGAGGTCGGTTATTCGGTGAGTTATACTTTGAAAACCTCTTTGTATTGCTAAAATTAAATACATGATTGCACTCTCCTTTTCCATGTATGTTGTTTGGCACCCTTTCTGATTGGGGAAATATTTTGTTATTCTTGATTGTTGTTGCACTTGTATTGTGTAGGATGATGACTCACACTCACATGACTATCGAAGAATTCAACCAGATATTGCCATGCAATCCGCAAGATTCAGACGTGGAAGCGCACAAGAGCCACCACTTTCCTAGCATACACCACCCTTGGACTTGCACGAAAAGATGTCCCGAGAAGACACAACACACAAGGATGTGCCATTCACATCGCATGATCACGAGGGAGACATGGATGACATGATGGATGCATTCTTCACAAACCCACCCGAGGCCACATTGACAAGGGAAGAAGAGATGATGCGTGGCTTGGCATCCAATTCTTTGTACGAGGGTGCACAAATGTCAAAGTTGCGAGCTTGCTTGCTACTTTTGAACTTGCAAACTAAGTACGGGTGGTCAGATGTGAGCATGACAAAGTTGTTTGGGTAAGCGCCGCTGGCTTCATGATGTGTGTTATAGAAAAATTGCTCTAATCTCGTTTTATTTGTAATTCATGCGTTGTGAGAAACTATATATAACTAATTACTTAAATTTATATTTTGTCGTAGTTTGCTCAGGAAAATGTTGCCCCCAAATAACACCATGGCGGCGTCTCGACAAGAAGCCAAGAAAATGCTATCCGTCGTTGGCATGGATTACAAGAGCATCCGTGCATGTCCCAACGATTGCATCTTATATTGAGATGAGTTTGAGGAGGCAAGCATATGTCCACGCTGTGGAGAACACCACTACATCCAAGATTTACAAGGAGTGACCATACCCGCCAAGGTGGTAAGACATTTTTCCATCATACCCAGGATACCCCACATGTTTAAGTGTAATTCCATCGCAGAGCTAATGACATGGCATTCAAGCAATCGTTCATCCGACGATACTATGAAAATCCCTGTCGATTCTCTAGCATGGAAGCACGTGGATGCTATCTGGCATGAGTTTAGGGATGAGCCTCGCCACTTGCACTTGGGGTTGGCCATGGATGGTGTGAATCCATTCGGTTTGCGCTCCACATCATGGTCCACTTGGCCGGTTATCCTTGTAAACTGCAACATTCCCCCTTGGCTAAGTATAAAGAAGGGGCACCTAATGCTCGCCCTTCTTATCCCCGAAAAATACAAGGAAAAAAATATCGACGTGTATATGGCACCCTTGATAGATGAGCTAAAGATTCTATGGCAAGGAGTTCAAGTGAGCGATATATCATGACCACTGAGACAAAGAGATTTTGTGGTAAAGGGGATCTTGATGTGGACGATGCACGACTTTCCTGGCTATGGGGAATGTTCACGTGAGATATCCTTGTTATTGGTTTGATTCATGGTATTATATTAAATTTTATCTGCATTCACAAATTTTCTTTCAATTCAAATATTGGACCCACAATTAAGTTGGTTGTCCTGTAACAATGTAGGGCTCCAAGCTAGTGATTACAATGCGTGCCCCGTTTGTGGCGAGTATTTGCAAGCACGTCACTCACAACATCGTGCCCCGTTTGTGGCGAGTATTTGCAAGCACGTCACTCACAACATCTGAGAAGATGATTTATGAGGGCCACACTCGATACCTTCCACCCGATCACCCTATGTGTGATGGGCTTGATGGCCAACGTCCTCAATCCATGAAGGTACAATAAATATTTGGGCCAATTGATGGTACATGTCATTTATTTATTTATAATTACTCTCTTTATGTTTCTTCTAACGATATATAATCTGCATTAAATGTGTGTGCTTGTTTGTTAATATTGTAGAAAAGTGATTGGCTTTGGATTTGGAGATCCAATCAAGATCTAGGACGACTCCCTCCCGGCATGAAGAGGTTATCAATATGTCATGAACTCCCATATTGGGGAGAATTGTTGATAAACCATCTTTTGGACCCGATGCACATATTCAAGAATGTCGGCAGCACAATTTGGGAGCACTTGACCAGGTCAAAATATAAAAAAGACGCACGAGACGACCTAAAAGAAGTGGGAAAAATGGTCGATTTATGGCCACAACTGGTGGTGACTTCGATTGTCCTACCAAAGGCCCCATGGATCTTATTGAGGAGAGAAGAGACGATTGTAAAGAGGGCAATAGCCTTTTTTCGAACTGATAGGACACATGCGATGCCCTCACAAGGGACAACAAGCTAAGTGGACTAAAGTCTTGTGACTGGCATAAATTTTTACAGGTTGGCGTGGCATGTTTTTTGACTTTTTTTTCACATCAACATTGTTGATTACATTTTATAGCATGTCTTGTGATTTCATGATGATCTCATTGCGCATATATGTATCTCAATGATCATGATCAAATTGTTTTTTGTGCATGTAGTGTGCGCTTCCCTATTTGGTGTTGAGAGGGTTCTTGACAGAGGAGTTAAGGAGTGCAATCTACAAAATCAGTGGTTTGGTGAGGTACGGTGAATGCGCTTGCGATTCACATCATTTTTTCTAGGGGTGATTCAAGATGATGATCTTACTAACACATATGTCATTGTTGTTTCTCTTTCTTATGAAGATCCATTTCATCCAAAGAGATACCGATGGCATCCATTGAAGCGGCAAGACAAAGCTCCATCGAGGCAACGTGTTTAATCAAGAAGCACTTTTCCACATCCATTCTGACCATTCAAATACATCTCATTGTGAATTTGGTAGATGAGGTGTCCATTGCAGGTACATCATCTACTTGCATGAATTGCCTATTCTTAGTCCATCCTAGAATATTGCTATTGTGGTAATTCCCATGTTCCCTCACTAACATTGATTCTTTTTCTTTAATTCAGGCACTGTCCATAGCCGTTGGATGTTTTTCTTGGAACAATTCATGAAAACATTGAAGGGCTTCGTGAGACAAAGAGCAAGGCCTGAGGGTAGCATGGTGAAAGGATGGCTAGTGCAAGAGTCCATGGTTTACATCACGAAGTTCCTTGCTCAAAGCGATCCTTCTATCCTCGTCTTTGGTATAAGAAGAACGATGAGTGTGTTGTTGGGGAGGTTCCTCAAGGAAAAGGAGTGATCATGAGAGTGAGTGAGTCCTTTAGGGAGAAGGTAAACAAGTTTTGCATTCTTAATAGCGAGGAAATGCAAAAGTAGTTTCCCTATACAAAGATGCCAAGGCTCGGAGACAAAGTGGTTATTTTGCCATTGACTCCACCAAGCTTTGGACAGATCAAAGCGACACATTTGTTTTTCTGCAACAATGTGAGCAGGTATATTTCTTTGATGTCTTCAAGATGTCAAAGAAATACAATTGCTTGCGTATTACTATACACAATATACATTTTTTGCATCAGTGTATTGCAAAAATTGTATATTGTGTATAGTAATATGCAAGCAACTGTAGCATAGCTATGGATACTAACTACAAGTCAATTTTTATGGTAACATCGATCAATTGCAATTGGTCTTTCACCTCGATCGTTCAGATCCCAGATGGTGGTACGTGATTCAAGTCACTCCTCGAAGTAAAAGAATTTTTGAAGATAGAGATGTTGTGGAGGACATGGCACTGCCAGCTGATGCACCTCATGAACAAGATCATGATGACGGATTGAATGACACAATTTCGGAGGATGATCATGTGCAAGCTCCACAAGCTAATGATGACGTTGAGCATGATGCATCATCGTTGGATGGTTCGACGACACACGACACACTTTCATGATCTTACTCGTCATCACCATCGCCATTAGCTTTTGAAGATCAGCTTATTAATGATAAAGCTATAGGAGATATTTGGGTAGAATTAGAGATAGACTCATTTGGTTTGGCAAATTTGTCGCATGATGATGCGGCAAATGATAATGATGAACCACCAAATGAATGAGTGAGACAGTATGATGTATTTCAATTCATTGTAATATTAATTATATTGCTCACAGATGCAATTACACTTTATTGATTGACTGATTGACATTGAACAAGAAGTCGATGGATGTGAATACACAATTTGTGATCATTATTTTTTTGTGATACATAAATTTTTTTATTCACATGTGCATATGGCAACCAAAGTTGATAGAAAATGGAATTCGATGTGTTGATAGGTAATAGATTCCAAAAGTGAGATCCATTTACATTCTGTTTTATACCGAGGTCTTTTTTCATCAGTCTCAGTATTCCCCTCGGTTAGCAGAGTGTCTTGGAATGCCTCTGACCACCTGGACTCTCTTTATAACCCTCTCTATAAATGTCTCAAAAATAGGTGAAAATTTGGTAGAACTATACCAACGTCAACCTCGGTATACCCCTCAAATTAGCTTCAGTATTTCGATGTATTTTTCGAGGCCCTCTAGTGAATTTATAACCCTCTCTATATCCCTCTGTATAGATATTTCAAAACCAAGTTCAAACTTGGTAGGCTTATTCTGACGACAAATATTGGACGCGAGGCTCAAGCATTCCGCTCCACGCGCGACTCATTTTAAAAACTATCTATTAAGGAAACGCTCAAAAAAAGCCTTGGAAATCGCCCGTCCTCTTGTAGTGCTAACTATGATAATAGTACCACAATCGTGATGAAGATTCATGATCACTACTCTTGAAAGTATCACATGCACAAGTTCAACTTTGAATCAAAATGGCTTGAGTAGCTAAATCAATCCACAAGAAGTTTAATTATGCTAGTTATATATCATGCTTGATACAATGAGCAAAGTATGACATAGAGATAGCAAAGACAAGACTCTTAATTTAATGCCCCCATTAGCAACTCTTGACGTCATATTTGTTGCATCTATTTGCATCATTTTATTAAAATTAATGACAAATGTTGGAGTAGTGTTCTATAGGTTTTGTTGGATTCTCTCTATTCTCTTTCAATCATGAAATAACACAATACAACATGCACAAAATTGTCAAAGCAATGGGCTTGCAAGATTGCTTGTATGTCATTGTCTAGGCATTGATGCACGGTCGAAATCATTTGAATGATACAATAAAGAAAAATTAATTCCTCGAACCCAAAGTCCATGCTTGACAAAACAAAGTAAACAAATGAATTGATGAGTTCTATAAGTTGATTGTAACTCAAAATCTGCATCAATATTGGTTTGGAGGTAATTACAAGAGCCACCAAGGAACCAAAAATACATAATTATTTACAAGAGGCGAGCATTATCATACAAATCAACTTACAACTTTGATACAATCAAGACGTAGAATTCAAACATCAAAGTTGTTTGGAGAATTTATTGCAAACTATAAAACTTGACTACAATTACACATAGAATGATAAATAACATAAGCTAGAAAAGATACCAGTGCACTTCACTATTACGACCTACACAACATTTTCTTACATTTTCATTGTGCTTGATTGTAAACTGTTGAAAAATGAAAAATCATCTATCTTGACTTTAGGCTTGCTACAAACTTTTTTCTATGCAAGTATGTTGTTTCATAATGTAAATGCCAAATTTGGCCTAGAAGGTGATAAAATTTCAGTTTAAAAGACAATAATGATTGTACTTAACAATCATCGAGAGTTATTGGTTGCTTAATCAATGGATCCATCAAGTTCTACACTTCAAATCTTGATCTAGATTCACTACACTTAGTTTAAGCAAGAGCAATGGATCAAAACTTCATAAACTAGTGAGAGCGGCCTCACACGTGTGGAGTACTGTCCACTATACGGCCTGCACCTGAAACAACAAGTACTTTGGTTCTTGATAGCAATCATTCATTAAAATCACAATTCTATTGACTAGAAATCTGACAAAAGTGTAGAATGCAAAAGTCTCATCAATCTCATTAGCAAAATGATGATCCTTTTATGGATCAAGTACATCCACGAGTCTGGTACAGTCCAGTAGGTCTTCACACGTGTGAAGAGTGCACATCACTCAGATCTATCCACTTGATCCATACTTGATCCTTATCCAAAGTTGACCTTCTAGAATATGGCTAAAATCCACAGAGCTAGTCTTCTAGAATATAGGAATATTCCCTACAAAATAGGATCTAAGCAAAATGGTCAACTCTTATCTTCTAGAACTCTATACACACGTGTGAACATCCACTTTCCATGTGGGAGCATTTACTCATGCACATGCAAGGAAAAACTAATTTCTAAGTGACTAGTCAACTTGACTAAGAAACTAGTCATATCATGTTCACACTTAACTTGATTGATACAAAATCAAAATAGATATTTACAAGTATGAAAAGTACTTTCTTTCACATGTGGGAACAAGCTCCACATGTGTGAAATCAGATCATGAACATTGTACTCATGATTGATCTTTATTTACAGTAAAAAATGACAAGTGAGAAGTGACAATTTTTAACACTCCTCACTCCTAACTTGGCAAATCTAATGTACATCTATCTACAATTCCAAAAGCATATCTTAACTTGAAAAATGGATCTTTGGACAATGGCTTGGTTAAGATATCAGCTATGCATTTGGATGATGGTACATGATGTAGTTGCACCTCTTGGATTGTACCTTCTCCCTGATAGGTGAGATCCCATCAATAGCACTACTAGGAAGTCTATTACACAAGTAATTAGTACATGTTATAGCTTCTCCCCAAAATGAGATGGGAAGTGATGCATCAAGTCTTAAGGACTTTGCACATTCACATAGACTCCTATTTTTCCTCTCGGCCA
Organism: Diphasiastrum complanatum; assembly: GCA_029204225.1. Taxonomy (NCBI): domain Eukaryota; kingdom Viridiplantae; phylum Streptophyta; class Lycopodiopsida; order Lycopodiales; family Lycopodiaceae; genus Diphasiastrum; species Diphasiastrum complanatum. Next base: position 582,088 of record CM055099.1, read on the forward strand.
CCCCATTTTGTTGGGGGTTGTAAGAACAAGTGTATTGCAATTTAATGCCATTGATGTCACAAAAGTCTTTCATTTTATTGGAGGTGTACTCTCCTCCATTATCACATCTTAGTGCTTTGATGGAAGTACTAAGTTGCTTCTCAACTAGAGACTTGAACTTAATGAAAGCTTCATATACAAGACTTTTCTCTGATAGTAACTCAATTCATGTGAATCTAGTACAATCATCTATAAAAGCTACATACATCAAGGCACCTCCATCACTTGCATGTGAAAAACTATGTACATCAGCATGTATGAGATCCAAGGGAGAGGGAGATCTTGATGAAGATCTCTTGTAAGAAGAATTGTGTGACTTTGCAAGGCCACATGCCTCACACATCTTTCCACACTTTTTGAAAGGTCTTGGTAGGCCGAGAGCTAGTTCCTTGCTTGTCATTGACTCCATGGATTGAAGATTAGGATGGCATAATCTCTTATGCCAAAGCTCCCCTTGAGATAGCTCCTCCCTAGCCAAGTTCACACTCTCATTTGAAACATTAGCATCCAACTTGAAAAGTCTACCTTGCTTAATGCCACTTCATTTGCTTGTTGATTCTTCTTCAAGTAACATTCTGAGGCAAAGTGTCCTTTCTTCCCACAAAAGAAACACTTGAGCTTTGCCTTGTTCGTCACCTTGCCTTTGGAAGTAGAACCTCCATTCTTCATCTCGGCCTCCTTGCCTTGATTTTTCTTGAATGGATATTGTTTCTTCTTGCCTTTGGATGTAAAGTTTGCTTTCTCCTCTCCTCCATTAAGTGACATGCCTTCCATTCTTGTCTTGAGGTGTAGGAGTCTACTCTCCTCGGCCACAAGAACATTATGCAACTTTTCAATGGATGGAAGAGTGTCTTGAATAGAAAATGATTGGACCAAGTTGGTGAACTCATCACCTAGGTCATTCAATATGATTTGTACTAGCTCTTGATCTTGGATCTTTTCTCCTATAGCACTCAATTCCTTGTTAAGAGATTTGATCCTAAGGACATACTCTTGTCCACTCTCTCCACTTCCTTTCATGCTTTGAAAGACTTGATTGCTTAGCATGAGTATTCTTGAAGTGTTATTGGATTCATAAATACCCTTTAATGAATTCCAAGCCTCTTTGGATGAAGCACAAGAAGACACGTCCTTCAAGAGGTCATTGCATACATTCAACTTTATGCAATGTAGAGGTCATCTTGCTCCCTTCTTGTATTTGGTTTGTTCTTGGGCAGCTTGAGGCTCTTCCTCAACTCCTAGAACTATGTCAAAGAGGTCATGGATCACTAGGAGTGATTCCATCCTCACTTTCCAAATGGAATAATTTGTGGAAGTGAGTCTCTCACTTGATTCCAACAAATAACCACCCATGGATGACATTGTAGAATGAATGCTCTTCTAAAATCACAAAGATTTATGAATTTTAAAGATCTATGAAAGGACTAAAAATCACAAGATTTCCTATAGCCTTGTCTCTATCAAACTAGCACACAAGCTTGAATGATACACAATTAGATCTTGACAAAAAATCATAGCTTTCACTCCCAAAAAAAAATTTGCTTTACACTTTTCTTAGAGGTTTCACTTCAACTAAGGATCTAAACAAATCAGCCTTTTAGATCTGACCTTAAACTCCAAAAAGAACTGCTTCAATGATCCAAAACCCTATTTGGTCATAGGCATTAGCTAGATTGAATCTAGATCAATACTATGCTTCAAAAAGCACTAAAAATGAACTAGAATTGAGATTATATGACCAAAAAAGACAAAGTAACTTGAAATGAACGTTGTTGTACGGTTTCACACATGTGAAAAGTACATACACAACCTCCAAGTCGATTTGATCCAAATAGAAACAAGCTATCACTCTAGATGAACTCGCCCTCACTAGTATTGGCCAAAAACAATTTCTGCCAATGATCTTTGCAAGTTTTATGAATCAAATGGTCACTCTCTTACTTAGCTCTGATACCATGATAAAATTTCTGTTTAAAAGACAATAATGATTGTACTTAACAATCATAGAGAGTTATTGGTTGCCTAATCAACGGATCTATCAAGTTCTACACTTTAGATCTTGATCTAGGTTCACTACACTTAGATTTAAGCAAGAGAAATGGATCAAAACTTCATAAACTAGTGAGAGAGGCCTCACACGTGTGGAGTACCATCCACTGTACGGCCTACACCTGAAACAACAAGTACTTTGGTTCTTGATAGCAATCATCCATTAAAATCACAATTCTATTGACTAGAAATCTGACAAAAGTGTAGAATGCAAAAGTCTCATCAATCTCATTAGCAAAATGATGATCCTTTTATGGAACAAGTACATCCACGAGTCTGGTACAGTTCGGCAAGTCTTCACACGTGTGAACAGTGCCACATCACTCAAATCTATCCATTTGATCCATACTTGATCCTTATCCAAAGTTGACCTTCTAGAATATGGCTAGAATCCAAAGAGCTAGTCTCCTAGAATATAGGAATATTCCCTACAAAATAGGATCTAAGCAAAATGGTCAACTCTTATCTTCTAGAACTCTATACACACGTGTGAACATCCACTTGCCATGTGGGAGCATTTACTCATGCACATGCAAGGAAAAGCTAATTCCTAGGTGACTAGTCAACTTGACTAAAAGTATAGTCATATCATGTTCACACTTAACTTAATTGATACAAAATCAAAATAGATATTTACAAGTATGAAAAGTACTTTCTTTCACACGTGTGAAATCAGATCATGAACATTGTACTCATGATTGATCTTTATTTACAATTAAAAATGACAAGTGAGAAGTGACAATTTTCAACAGAAGGAACTCGAGCGATATGGGTTTCTCAAGTCTAGTTGGTAGTATACAACTTGCATATAGATTGTAGACTTAGAAATGTCATTAATATGCTTATAGAAACTCGTGGCATATCACATGCAATTGTTGTAAGTGGTCCATAGTGACATGCAAGGCATGCACAAAGTGAAATGGACACATGCATGATGATTTGTACAATTCTAGTTAGAAAAATGACACTTGGTAGAAATGCATGCATGAGATGTAACAAATGTCACTTGGACTCTAGTTTTAAATTTAGATGTGAATGAAAGTGGATGGATGTGGTTCTACCTTGAGCTACCTCAAACTCCATAAATATGTGCAGCTATTCTCATAATCTTTGATGAAGAATTAAGCTTAGAAGCTATTCCATGCCATTTTGGATTTACACCATCATTTGCTTGAATATCTCTCTCTCTTTCTCTCTCTAACTCGTGTGGAGGCTTATGCTCATACACTAAATTCTTGTACTTTTGCTCTCTTGAAATCAAAGCTATCATTCTCTGATTCTTAGCATGCCAGATTGTGATTAAGCCATTAAATTCTATACTAGATCTTGCTATTCAATCTAGAATCAGTTTGTGTGCTAATCATAAAGCTTAATAAGATCAATCACATTTGTGGATCATTCCCCACACGTGTGAACTTACTGGAAATTTTGTCATGGTATCAGAGCCAAATTAAGCTTTGCATGCTATTGTCCCCGATTGTTCAAGAATTTGTGAGCTAATTCAAGCAGAAAAACAGTTAATCACTTTTCTTTACCTTTCTTTGAAAAGTATTTGGATCAAAGTGGATAGAAACTGAATTTTCAGGTCAAAACTGTGACTGTACGGAATTCTGGAATTCTGCACGTGTGAAAATTAGAGATTTTCAGTCCCCTTTATTTCCTTGCTATTTGGTCCCAAGATAGTGGTCTTATAGCTTGATGGAAAGTTTATGAAGAGTACTTTCCATAGAAATTGATTTCAAATCAATTTCATGTGTCTGTCAAGAGTTGTAAGCTCTTAAAGAGGGTAGGGAGAGGTCCAAAATCCAAGCGATCACTTTTTGATTTGATTCAATATTGCTTGATTATGAATCCATTGTTTTGAGTATCCTACACAAGAAACTGAAGATCAAGACAAAGTTTGATGTTATTGAGCACCTTTGAGCCTTCTGTGAATTAGTAGTGTTTTCTTTTGAAGCATCTAACTCATGTCAAAAGTAGAATTCAAACTTGTCTAAGTGCCTCAATCCATGTTTGAGAGACTGATCTAGAATATCTTGTTTTGTGGAATATTTGAGATCCATCTCAAATACAGTTGCAAGTTTTTCACATAGGAAGGTAGAAAATCCTTGAAAATATCTATAGTGAAAGAGAGTAGCAACACTAAGTCTTATTGAAACAAGCTCAAACATATAATTGTCCAATAACTAAGAAGTCTTCACATTATGGCATTTGTGGGAGGATATCTCCTAGAAGCAGGTGAAAGACTAAGTACCTCTAATTACTCAATATGGAAGGTAAGGATGGAGTCTATTTTGATACTCCAGGATGTTGTGGACATAGTACTTGGTATTGAGGAGGAGCCTCAAGCACAACTTGAAATACCAAAGTACACGAAGAGAGCTAGAATGGCTTTACACTTCATTAAAATGAATGTTTCTAATGAGATTCTGAGAGAAATAGGATCTTGCACCATTGCTAAAGATGATTGGGATGCACTCAATTCCATCTATGAAGCTAAGAACACTTCTAGAATACTCACTCTTAGAAATCAGATTTTCCAAAGTTTTCAAAGAAGTGAGGAGAGTGCATCAAATTATGTTTTGAGAGTAAAAGATCTTCATAGGGAGCCTGCTTGTGTTGGTGTCATTCTAAATGGCTTAAAAGATGACTATGATAATCTTATTCAATCCTTTGCCATTAAGGAGGAGTTGCCCAATTTGGAAACTCTTCAAGAAATTCTCATCTCTGAAGAATCTAGGCAAAGTTACAAACTTTCTAGGATGAACAAACGTGAGCATATTGGAAGTGACAAAAACCTCTTGTCAAGGACAATCATAAAGGAGAACCAGTTTTCTCAAGCATTCAACAAAGACAAAGACAAGGAAAGAGACAAAGATGGTGAAGAGGATGACTCATCTCATCCTTCTACTTCAAAGACCAAGAAGAAGAAAGTCAAGTGTTTCTTCTGTGGCAAGAAGGGGCACTATGTCTCTAATTGCTTCAAAAAGAAAAATCAACACTATCAAAGTTGTTGATAAGTTTGCCTTAATTCATAGTGATGTATGTGGTCCAATGAGGACTGAATGCATTGGTAAATGCAAGTACTTTGTTACTTTTATTCATGATTTTTCAAGATTTACATGGATCTTTCCTATGAAGGCAAAATCTGAAGTTTTTCAATGCTTCAAAGATTTTCTAGCTATGATAGAAAATTAATTTGGGCATACTTTGAAGATACTACGTACCGACCGAGGAGGGGAATACATTAAAAGTACATTTGGCACGTTTCTTCAAAGCAAAGGCATTCTACATCAAATGACTACACCTTACACACCGCAACAAAATGGTGTTGTCGAGAGGAAAATCCACACAATCATGGAGATGGCTCGTTGCATGCTTAAGACAAAGGGCGTTCCCCACAAGTTTTGGGCTGAAGCGGTTATTACGGCGGCATACATTAGTAATCGGTGTCCGACTAAAGCCTTGAAGATTTTGACTCCTTATGAAGTTTGGTATGGTAAGAAGCCATCGGTTTCTCACTTTCTCACTTTTGGTTGAACGGCTTATGCATTTATTCTCGATAAGCTAAGATCCAAACTAGATGATAAAGGAGTAAAATGCATTTTATGGGCTATAGTAGTGAAAGTAAAGGCTATAGATTGTTTAATGTGGATACTAACAAAATCATAGTGAGTCGTGATGTTCATTTTGATGAGAAGAACTCCTATGATCTTGCGCCCATTCATGTCATGAAAGGGGACATCCCCCAAGATGACTATGTTGAAGAGTTTCCAGATTTGGTATCACCATCTAATGTTGAAGAGGAGGGACTGCCATCATCCTCTAATGGACAGCCCACTAGTTCTTCGAGCGAACAGCCCGTAATTCATCAAGATCACTTTGGTGGCCAAAATTGGGACTTTTGCCAGATAGGAGTATTGGTTTGAAGTAGTCTTCCTAGAATCTTAATCACTTCTCCAATATGAGAAGTCTATCCATAAGTTGTTCTAGCTTCATAAATATTACCATTGTAGCACAATGTCATGCCTTTGTTAGCCTGAATATACTGATTTTAAAAACTAAAATGTCAAACTCTATATGAAGGTTTGATTTAATTTCTTGTACTACTTGAGTTACTAATAAGAACTAATGTATCATCTACATAGTGTGCAATAGTCAAACATCTTGAATTGAAATTCTTTATATCAACATTTATGTTGGCAACATAGTAAAAGATCAAGTTTATTTGAATAAAATAAGAAATGACTCTTTCAAACCAAGCTCAAAGAGTTCAGTCCAAAAACTTTGTGCGTAGGTTTGTAAAATTCAGCATCAACCGGATTGTCTCCATTAGGGTTTTGGCTTTTGTTTCGTCAATGCCATTTCTCTATCATTCATTTTTGCATTTTCCCCCTCCATCAATTTGAAGTGCCTCAAGGCTTTTTCTCAGTTTGAATTTCATTAATTAGGTTTGAGCTCTTTGAAGCATTCACAAATTTAGTTTTTCTTTTAATGAACATGACCAATGTCTACCTAGAATAGTCATCAACAAATGTGATAAAACAAATGGCCCCTTGAAGTGATGGTATTTGCTAGTTTGAATTTCATAATTAGCTTTGATTTCTTTGGAGCATTTAGAAATTCAATTTTTCTGTTGATCAACATAAATGATGTCCTCCTAGAACACTCATTAGCAAATGTGATAAAACAAAGAGCTCCTTCAAGTGATGGTGTTTGTAGTCAACCAATTTCAGATTGCGAAGTGATGTATAGAATATTGCAGCGATGAATAAGTATTCAACAGAGAAGTCTGATAGAACTACTGGATTGAAAGTCTCAGAGTACGCGACATTATGTACTTGATAAAATCCTCTCATTAGAGAAAATATGGGCCCAAAATGGGCCCTATAAGAAATTCCATGTAGGAGAGAGAAAATAACACTAAAATAATCTAAATATAGTTTTGCCTGCATGACTTTACATGCGCATAAATATCCCTTATTGTAGTCACATCAAACATCACAAATGCGTAGCTACAATTTAATGTGACTCATGTGAAGTCAAATTATTCCCTCCCAGAAGCTTGGACATTCAAAAATTTAAAAAAGATGTGGACTATGACCTTTCATAGCTCTGGGTTTGTACCATCTCCATCTCCAAGGTCGAACAACTATTCGAACAAATGTTTAGCGCCATCTCCAGCTCTGTTATAATAGCTTTGTTACCGTTTTTTTTATTGATGATGAAGCTTTATCACCTTCATGTGGATCTCTCACCAGAGTATGTTCCGATTAGAACAAGAAATTCAAAAGATTCTAACTTATCATATTCTGATATGATGAATTGGAGGGAGGCAAAGCTAAGGTATTTAGATTTATGGTCATTAGGAGAATATTCATTGCAACATCCTCATTTTAATTCGGTGACTCAATTGTTAGTTTATATGTGTCATGAAAAAAAATGGTCTCCTAGGTTACTGTGAGAATTTGAAAGCTTATGGTAATGCACACTCATTGCGTAAAATATTTTTTCTAGAAGAGCAATTGAAGAACATATCAAGGGAGTGTCAAGAAATATTCTCAAGAAGGAGAATCAAATGTTACAGTCTTCTTAATGTGATTTTACAATTAGTAATGTTTGCATTTCAATCCATGCATACCTCTTATTTATCTCTGGTTAAAGACATGGATTTGTTGAACAAAAAGGCAAAAACTAAGAAGAGAAAGCTATTTGTGATCTTTCTGTTAAAATTTCACAACTCTACCTTGACCAATTTTGGTCATATTGCTTGTAAATTGTATTATGGTCATGTTGTGGCTTGTCACACATGCCAAATAGCATAGGATACTCTTTGTAAGTCTCATTCCTAACCTAGCATAGGAGTGGAACCTTTGGAATGAGTCCAAATAGTGCTTTGATAGGCTAGAGAGATTCTAGGAGCTAAAAATAGCATGTTTTTCATTGTTTTGGGATCTCGAAATCTTGACCCCTAATTAGGGTGGATCAAGTGGATATTTAGGTTAGATGTTAGGGTTAGGTTATGATGAATACATAGAAGCCCTAATATGCTCAGATCCGAGCTCTACATGTATAAAAATGTGATGGGATTTCCATCCAATTATGAGCAAAGTCGAGATTTTCCTTCTTGACTAGTTTGAGTCTATGATTTGATTGATGAATACTATTGGCATATGATTTTCTGTGATGATTGAATGAGTTTGGAGTTGCAGGTAAAGTACACAGGCAGCAGCAGGCCGTACTTTCACACACGTGAAGAGTTCACAATATGCCTTGGTTTAATGTGTCTCTCTTCTTTCCACTATCATGTTGAACATTGTGGCATATGCTTCTCTACTGATGCTAGCAAAATCACATGCCCCTTGTACCAATGTAATGTCTAATATTTGTTCAACTTCATTCATAATGCTATCTATAATTGAAGCTTTAATCTTTTTCATTCTATTGTTGTCTAACATTGACTTCAAAGACTTGGTAGTCAAAATAGAACCTAATGATCTTCCAATGGAAATCGCATCGGACAAATGATCTTCAACAACCAATGTAAATCTATATAGCAAATGAGTTTTCAGAAAATAGTCAGTAATGATTTGGACACAAACTATACTGAACAAATTGGACACAAATCAAAAAGTTCAATCAATATCAATACAAATAAGCTAGAACTTACTTAAATGCACCGATTCTTCTTTTTCAGTAACTTCCATTGCATGAAAGTGATAAAAATACAGCAAAATAATCCCATTTGATCCTAGAAATGATGGAGAAATCACCTACTTAAGATCCAAACAAGATCTAGAAGCTAGATTACTAATCAATGCATTGATTCCTAGCCTATCTTGGCTTGAACTCCATGAATTAGCTCCAAAACTCCTCACACGTGTGAAAGTACGGCCTGCTGCTACTTGTGTACTGTACCTGCAACTCCAAATTCATTCAATCATCACAAAAAATCATATGCCAATAGCATTCATCAATCAAATCATAGACTCAAACTAGTCAAGAAGGAAAATCTCGATTTTTTTAATAATTGGATGGAAATCCCATCACATATTTATACATGTAGAGCTTGGATCTGAGCATATTAGGGATTCTATGTATTCATCATAATCTAACCCTAACATCTAACCTAAATATCCACTTGATGCACCCTATTTAGAGGTCAAGATCTCGAGATCCCAAAACAATGAAAAACATGCTATTTCTAGTTTTCAGAATCTCTCTAGCCTATCAAAGTACTATTTGGACTCATTCCAAAGGTGCCACTCCTATGCTAGGTTAGGAATGAGACTTAAAAAGAGTATCCTATGCTATTTGGCACGTGTGACAAGCCACAACATGACCATAATACAATTTACAAGAAATATGACCAAAATTGGTCAAGCTAGAATTGTGAAATTTTAACACTCCTCCTCACAATTTAGCTTGATGAGACTATCCTGGATCAATAATTAATACATAGATAAAAACAACATAATTTTCAGGTTGCTTTGTTGAGTGAGTATGATCACTCATCATGATAAGAATATGATTTGAGCTCCAAGTTCTCAAATGTAGTGAGAGCTCAATAAGGATTGTCTTCAAGATCCAAGCTTTGTCTTTGGTAGGTTCTTGAATGATCACCTTGGTCTGAAAAATGTGAGTCTCCTCCTCAAAATAAACATGAAAAACAGCAGCTTTCCATAAGATCCAACTTTTGTATGAAGCACATACAATCAAAGCTTGAGATATCACTATCTTGACTTTATCCACCAAAACAATGAACTCCAACTTGGCATCCTTCCAATGAAGGTCTTCTTTCCTTGAAAATTCAAGAGTGAATGGATCATAAGATGAGGACTTTAAATACATATTTGGAACTCCAATCAAAGTAGTAATGATCACTATTTCATCATCGTAAGATGTAGGATAAAAAACAATGTTCATACTAGCATCATCAAAGGACTTTGTCAAATTCCTGACATCAAACACAAAATAAGATGAGTAAAGGGAGATATGGATAAACTTCCTTGCTGCTCCTTTCTCTTTAACCAAACCTTCATATGATGTAGATTCAGGTCTCTTTTGCCTTGAGACAAGTGCTCCTTCTCGGGTTCCTCCTTGATGTCTTTTTTCTTCATCATGCTCACTCCCTCTTGGTGTTCATGATGGAAACATAACCGTTTTCTTACACCCCTAACTACTCATGCTTCTAGACGACTATGTTTCACGCCCTTCATCCATTGTGTTGATTTCTTAGATCGATCCGCTTCTTGGCTGTCTGGACAATTAATATGCTTATTCTGAGAGTTCTAGTGGCTCTAAGATACTTCCGACGCCTTTTGAATTATGCGCAGGGAGAAGCCCAGTCTTCGCAACCTTCTCGCAACACGGCTTGAGCAACTTGCTGAAGAATTCAGTGAGCTTGAAGTAGAAGAATTATCTACACAGGAGGGAAGCTTCGAGTTTTCTCCTGTAGAAAGGATTAATCAGGGCTTCTTAAAATTTAAGACAGAAAAATTCTTGTAAGCTTTTAATCACATCATTGCTGCTATACATCGTGTAAAGTTCGTTTGTTCTACACACAGGGACGTGCAATCCATATGTGATATATATAAGGCTTCAACACTGCACAGAAATTTTCTTAATGCCTTCGTTCCTTCTCTTCCAATTGCAAATGGAAAACGCATACAAAAAGCTTTTATCTTCACGATTTTTGCAGGAAGCATTGTTCAACCAACTGAAGAAAGGCCAGAGCCCGAGGGTAATGTACCCTTGAACCAACGTCGTATTGTCATGTGCACTGGCTTTCCATACAGATTCAGAATATTTGTAGGATGGATGATCTGGGTTGTAGCAGATGATAATGTCATAACAAGAAGCATTTGGATTTTGCAGTTTATGGTGTTTGCCTGCTCAGATTCTCGTGTTTGCCCCACTACAATTTTGGGATTTGAGCCAGGAGAGGCATTTGTTGTAAGAAATGTTGCCAACATGATCCCTCCTTGGGATAAGGTAGTTTCTCTACAAGCCCCTAATTTCCATAAATACTATTACGCTCAGCTGCACATAATCTGTCTAGGTAAGTTAAGCAAAGAGGTACTCTAAGCGACTAAACCTCTATCGAAAGATTCGCTCATGAGCCACTTTCTGTCATGCAGTCAGGCTATCCTGGAAGTAGTGCAGCTCTAGAGTATGGTGTGCTGCACCTGAAGGTGAGCTATAGTGACGTCTTAAGAGAATAAATTCTTTTGTTGTTTCAATGCTTGAGCTGCCCACGATCCGATACAACAGGCAGGTAGTCGTTATTTTCCTTGTTTCACCAAATTTTCATGGTCGATTGTTTTGTGCAGGTGTCAAACATACTAGTGATTGGGCATAGTCGTTGCGGAGGCATCCATGCTCTTATCTCACATTGTCAACTTGTCGAATACTTGTGAGTCATCCTGAGAATGACTTTGAGGAGCTTTGTAAGGAAGTTTTAGCAGTGTGGGCTCCTTTTGCAACTTTTTATTGATGTTATATGTCTTGTTATTGTAGGTGCTGTGATTGCTTTTTGCAATGTTCAGATTTATTGTTATTCTGCTCTCTCCCTTAAATTAATAGTTAATATTGTTGTAGATAATGTATTGATGTTTTCAGCTTCTTGGTTGAGTAAGATGTTCCCTCTGTTATTAGATTAACCACTCCTTTGTGTAGGATTAAGGGTTTGGAAGACAAGGCTTAACCTTGTAGAGGTTCAAATCCTCTTCCCTTAAACTAATAAAATAAGGGTAAACTTGAAGTTGGGTCTGAATTTTGCTTTTATGTCTTTTCAAATTTGAAAATGCAAATTAAAAAGAGGTCAATTATGAAATGAAAATGCAAGAGCTTAATTTTTATAGAATCATAATCAAGATACAAACATTCCATCATATTCTATGCAAAGAGTAGATCAATTTTGCTTTTGGCCTCATCTCTATCAGAGTTCAGATAAGAAAGTTATGTTAGATCAAAGATTTATAGTACAAGATAAGCTTTTCATGATGCGACACTTGATTATGTGGAATATTTCCACCATGCGAGGATATACATTCCGGTAAGAAAAACGTATCCATTTTTGCGTCATGGCGATATGCCACATGATCATATTCTATGCAAAGAGTAGATCAATATTGCGTTTGACCTCATCTCTATCAGAGTTCAGATAAGAAAGTAATGGTAGATCAAAGATTTATAGTACCAGATAAGCATTTGATGATGTGGCATTTAATGATGTGGAATATCTCCACCATGCAAGGATCTGCATTTTGGTAAAAAAACCTGTCTATTCTCGCCTCATGGCGATATGCCACAGCATCAGAATCTTTGATTAGCCATAACTTTCTTATTTGAACTCGCATCGAGATGAAGTAAAAAGAAAAAATGATCTACTCTTCATGTAGAATCGATTGGAACCATGCAAGAATCTGCATTCTGGTAAAGAAAACTGGTCTATTCTTGCGTCATGGCGATATGCCACATCATCAAAATCTTTGATTAGCCATAACTTTTTTATTTGAACTCGGATGGAGATGAGGTAAAAAGCAAAAATGATCTACTCTTTGTGTAAAATACATTGAAATGATCACATCTTGATTATGATTCTATAAAAAAATCAAATTTCTTTAGAAAATCTATTGTTGTTCTTCTCGTCTGTAGTTTAATGGGTGATGTTGTTGTAGATGATGTTTTGCAGCTTCTTGTAGGTTGGCCCTCTTTAAAACATGTAATTTTATTTAACTATGCTTTGCTCAAAATATATCACTACTAACCATAAGTTTTAAGAGTCGGGCAGTTAGGAGTCTTGCGGGCAGCAAGTATTGTCAAATCACAACTCCAGACCCTGCCCAGCGGGAGTTTCGAAATGTTCAAAATATTACCGGAAAACTCCAAATTTTTTTAAACCGACAAACAATGCTACGTTCTTTCATAGGTGTAAAAACTTTATTGGGCCACATGTGCATTGAATAGTTGAATAGTCAATAAAAGCATCTTGACAAACAAGCCTTTTGGTGCTTGGAACTCCTCTAATGTGATGATCAAGAGGTTGCTCTCAAAGGTCTTCAACAACACAAAAGAGAAGTTGGAGCATCAAAAGAGAGTCAATTGGCAAAGATGTTATGGATATGTTTTTGCAGGTTATTGAAGACTTAAGTAAGGTCAAAGGAGCAGCAAGGAAGTGTTTTTCAAATCTTTCACACGTGTGGATCCGAAAATAACAAATATAGATCATTATACACATAGAATTGCAAGCAATCACAAATATAGTGCACCAATGGATAGTAGAACCCAAGAGAACCATGTATAAGCATGAAATAAGAGAGAAGATCACTCTCTCCATGAGTTACATCCTTTTATAACAGGTCCAAACCCTATTTGACCACTTGGATTTCCCACCAAATTGCTAACCCTACTATTTTTGGGTCTAGATTCAATGTACCCAACTATTCAAATTTGAACTTCTACTCAAACTCGCCTTCTAACTTTCTCACACTTTCAAAAAGTGTTTATTCAAATGACATTTAGACTAATGAACTTTGAAAAGTTAATCTCTAAGTATAAAAACAAAGTTGGCCTCAATATGCCAAATATGGAAATATAGCAAATATGATGAAACTAGTTGAATCTTTCACACTCCCTCTTCAACTAGTTTTAGCATGGACTTTGATAACACTCCAAGTGATGTCCTATGTTTCATGAACAAGTCCTTTCCCAATGCTTTGGTGAAGATATCAGCTACACATTCCCTTGAAGACACATGTTGAAGCTCCACCTCCTTTGCAATGACTTGCTCCCTCACAAAATAGTGCAAAACCACTTCAATGAGCCATGAAGAATCACATAGAATGTAAATGAGATAATTTCTCCATGCTTCCAACTCTGAACTCTCTGGAAAAATATAGCAAACAAACAATAAATGTGAGTGATCAACATTTGCTTGCATGTGTCCCCCTTTTTTGTCCTTTGTTGCCTTGTATCCACCATGATACTCCATGGATGAGCCTCCATCTCCATCTTGCCATAAGATGCCATCATCACTTGATGACTTGGCCATGAATAAGTGACATAATGAGTCTCCGATAGCTTCATTTCCATCAACAAAATCAGACAAGAATGATAGTACAAATCCAACATCAAAAGGATGTTCATCAAAAGGATGTTCACCTATTTTTACCATATCTTCACAATTTGCACACATCCACGTGAAAATGCTCAAACATGAGATAGAACAAGTAAAGTAGACTTGAACAATACTTCCTTGATGATCCTTTGACCTTACTTGAGTCTTCAATTTACTTTGATAATTTAAGAATCTTTTGCTGGGATTCCTCAAACATGTCCGCTGCCGCCATTTGATCCCACTGCTGCAATCACTGATCAGAAGCAAGAGCAAAATTAGCAGTTTAGTATATAATATTTGTGATCTACAGTTGCTAGATATGGATCGATGTACTGTTGATAATCCGGTACGCTTCACTAGTTCCGCATTTAATGCTGATGAGCGAAAAGTCTCCCTAATTTCCTCTTTGAAATGTACAGCCAGAAGTATGGTGAGGAGAATAACCTGAGAATAGATTTTCCTGTCCGCAAACGGAATTTGCAATCCTGGAAAGCTCTGTGTTCGGTGCTCAGCTCAAGGAAAGTGGAACTGTACTGAAAAGTTGCAACGTTAGCCCTGCATGTTACGACAGTATCGATCAGGACAACGATCCAAAATGGTGAAGCACTGAAGGTACTGCCTGGAGAGGCGGGGTGAAAGAAGAAAATACCCGAAATTACACAGTCAAACACGATATCAGATTTCGAATTAGAAGATGTATATATCAGGCTGCAGGTAGCTGAGCTGATAAACTATAATTAAGCAGCCAAGCAAGTGCATAATACCGACTTCTTCCTCTGGACTTACTAGCGCATTCTGAGAAAGCATAGCCAATTCCGCGATCCTATCAGATGTTCTATTCCTTGCACTTACAACCCATATTAAAACGGGGGAGCGTAAGCCCGCAAGGGTGATGCGGCAACCATCCACCGGTAGGTGGGCTGGCCGTACCACCCATCCCACAGGGGGATGGGCTCTGCACCCTCACGTGGGGTGCATGCACTCTCACGTGGGGGTGCATGGCATCGAGTGAAACAAGAATATACTCAACATTAGGTCTCCTCTTTCTATATGTGCTTTTCTTGAACAGGGGAAGCGTAAACTGCACCCCCACTTGAGGGTGCACAGCCCATCCCACCGGTTTTAGACAGATTTTTTGATGAGTCTCCAAATCCACACGGGCATAGACGACGTAATAGAATTAGTGTTGTTCTAATGTAGACAGATTTTTTGATGAGCCTCCAAATCCACACGGGCATAGACGACGTAATAGAATTAGTGTTGTTCTAATGTATACATAGAATCAACATGCTTATGAGATAAAAGAACACGTGTCAATCACATGGGATTGGACAAAAATGTGGACAGGTGTTTGTGAATAACAAAAATAAATAAATAAAAAAAAAGCAACGTGTCTTTGTGCTTAAGCTAGGGCAAAATCTAGGTAATGCCTCCAAGATGCAAGGCAACCTACCTCTCTCTCTCTCTCTCTCTCTCCAGTACCTGACTCTATCGCTATATCGCTATTTCTCTCCTCACAATTAGAAAACCCTAAAAAATTGAAAAAATCGCACCCTCTCTCTCGTGATCCTCTCTTCCTCTCTCTTCCCATCGTGATCTCATACATTCTCTCTCCAGAAACTTCTTGCCATCTGCCATTGTGATTTTATACTTTCTCTCTGTAGAAACTTCTTAAAACACGCGTTTTCTCACTTCAACGGATGATCAACCGTCTTTCAATTGCCCGTGGACCAATGAGGCGCTCCGAGACACATTTTCTTCACAACAGCCTACATTCTTCTTCTTCTTCTTCTCTCTCTCTCTCTCTCCAACACCTCACTATATGCTATTTCTCTCTTCACAACTAGAAAACTTTACAAACCCGAAAAAATCGCACCCTCTCTTGCGATCCTCTCTTCCTCTCTCTTCCCATCGCGATTTTATGCATTCTCTCTCGAGAAACTTCTCTTTCTAGAAGTTTCAAAAAATACATGTTCTCTTTAAGTGATTTTCAACTGCCTTTCAATTGCCCAAATTGTTCTACAAGACCAACTCTTGCAAATGATAACTCTGATGTCACAATTTTATGTTCACACGAAGAAAATGTAAGAAAATATAACAAATACGCATTGCAAAAAATCTTTCAAGAAAATGGCATTACAAAAGTGCCCCTGAAAACAAATGCAGCAGACAAGACGGAATTGAAATCATGGCTTGAAGATTGTACATTCCATCAATTGGTGGAAATTGCGAAAAATGCAAAGGTCATGATTCTTGCAAATTTGGACATACAAAATGGAGTTGTAAATGGAGCAATTGGAACAATCGAAGACTTCGTGTGGTCAAAAAATGCCAAGGAAATAGACTCCATTTCGACTAAACTTGATACAACGTCCAATAGAAAAATAAAAGTTTCTCCATCCACAGTACGCAAAATTAGATATGATTCAAAAACCTACTACAAATGTACCTTCCCACTGACATTGGCATATGCCATCATAGCCAGAAATCCCAAGCACAACAATCCATGGCACTGCCATTCTTGACATTCAAAAAACATTTTGCCTAGGCCTAACCTATGTGATGATGTCTCGCGTCACCAAACGAGAACACATTTTCATCACACGTAAATTGACTCCTGATGATTTCGATCCAATATCACCTACTGTAAGTGAACAGAACATTTTGTCAATCTAATTGCTCTCTATCAATACAACTTCACCTTCCTGCCTTTCATGGAATAAAATGAAGTGCGTGCATTTTTTTGAAATTATTTCTACTATTTATTTTCTGTGTGCCATATGTAAAGCACATGTTTTGCCATTTTTTCCTTCTGTTTGAAAACAGGTCATCAACATGACAACACGTCAAATTATGGAGGCAGAAGAGGTACATCATTTTCTTTTTGTTCTTTCATATAATGCAATGTCCCAAAAAATGTATCCATAGCTTTTTTGCATTCTATTGTCGCAGTGATATATATATTCTCGAATTCTTTGATAGTTGTTTCGCAAACTGAAAGAGAAAACAAAAACGTCAATAGGTGTGGCTTCAGAGCAACTTGACGAGGTATGTACTTGTCCCTCCACACGACAGATGTTTCTTTTGAATGCATGTGGGATTGAACCGAGTGAATTCAAGCACACCTTCCTCAGCAACTACACAATGAGCACCTTTATTACATCGCAGAAACATGCTAGAGAAGCTTATGTGCATCAACATCATGGAGATCCTATAGAAGGTACAAAATTGTATTTGTTTTTCTTTTTTTCTCATTTTTTGTTATATTCGTTATTGGCATTTTCAACTTATGAAAATGGCATGATTTCTATGTTGTGTTTCTAGGATTTCTAAAGCATTTTTACAAGTTGTTTGCGATTCCAACTCCAGCCTCAATACCAACAAATCGAGCTACTATTCGGCATTTCGAAGCCCACTCCGACCACGGATACTATGTGATCCGCAACTTGTACTTTGGGTAAAATACTGCAATTTCTCGCTGGAGAGAGATGACCCATGCAGAGTTCAATGCAATTAGCAATGATCTTGGAAGGTAGCTTGGACACATCTCAAAAATAGGGGTACGCCTCCCAATTTCCATTGATTCTGTGTTAAAAAACCTTGAGAGAGAGATCCCTGACACACCAATCATTCCAATGACTAATTCACAGGTTTGTCATTTTCAGTGACTCTAAATTACATTATGTTATACATACAGCTTCTTGTGCATCTAAATATCCATTGCATACTGACAAATAGCAACCCATGGATCTGCAAATTTCGCAACAAACAACTCAACCAACATCATCCAGCAGAGAGGTATGCATGCGCACCTACAATATGTGTTCTTTAGTTCAACACGAATCTTTTTCCACCATGCAGTACTTCATAATCAAAATGGCATCTTTCTTGCAGGACCCCTCGCCTCCCCCCTTGAAAAAGGCGCGAACAAGCACATCACACTATACAAAATAGCATCACGTGTCGGCAAGAAGGTCTACATTATTGGACAAACCACCAACTTATATAGGCATGTTCAAGAACACGCTCGGAAGCCACCCAAGAAATTGCTTTTCGACAAGACACATAGTAGTTTTTTTATGTCTTTCATGTAAAAATACTAGAAATTGTCGAAGATCATTCAGTTGCAAATAGATTAGAAAACTTTTATATCAAGTTGTACAAATCTCATAACATGAAACTTTGCAATAAGTTGGCTGGTCACTCTTCAGGTTCGCAAAAATATTGGTACCTTAAACGACGATCTTGCCATATGAGAAAACTTCAAAACATCGTTCCCTTGTAAATATTTGTTGTCTTTCATTCATTTTAAGCTTGTGAATATTTGCTAGCTCTAATTCATGTTGCTCTTTGTCAACATCTGCCATGATTTTGTTGTGATCTGTATGCGCTGGACAAGTTAATCAAATTCATTAAGCATCTTAATTCACTTGCTTTTACTTTTGCGTCCTCCCATGCTAGCAGGACAAAATTGCGTTGCTAGTTGTTAATACTTTGGGGTAGGGATATTGTTCAAAATGGTAGCTCACCTACTTGTTTCAACCACCCTTATAAACATATTATTATAATGTGACTCCCACATTTTACATAAATCAACTATTCAGATTTTATTTATGGACCACTTAGGACATAATAATGGGACCTCATCACTTTTACTAATTTGATTGGTTATAATTTTCAACCCTTGAAATAAAAGGTACTCATGGATGTAGTCTTCAAAATACTTGACCTTTACGGATGGAATTTTGAATATACATAAGATTTATCAATGAAAATATAGACTTCATACTTGCATGTGCTTCATTTCAATGATAGAAGCTAGATCCAAATTCAAGATAGATTGATTTTCTCAGTTGTGAGCTGGATTTCACATTCAGTTGCTAGATTTCATAGGTTGGATCAACATTATAAGTGTTAGATCCTAGGTTGAGATAGCAAGCAACATTTTCAACTCCATCTTTGTCATTACTAGAATTTCTCAAAGTGAATATGTCTTCATCTGGTTCAGATTTCTTGGAGCATAGTGA
This sequence comes from Diphasiastrum complanatum, assembly GCA_029204225.1. Lineage (NCBI taxonomy): Eukaryota > Viridiplantae > Streptophyta > Lycopodiopsida > Lycopodiales > Lycopodiaceae > Diphasiastrum > Diphasiastrum complanatum. The sequence continues at coordinate 601,324 of CM055099.1, forward strand.
GAGATTAACATCTTCCAATTATGCAATGTGGAAGATTAGAATGGAATCATTATTGATTCTACAGGATGTAATGGACATTGTAAGTGGAGCTGAAGAAGAACCTGCAGCACCTAATGAAGCTGCAACATTCAATAAAAGAACCAAGTTTGCTCTTCATTTCATAAAAATGAATGTCACTAATGAAGTGTTAAGAGAGATCAGTACATGTACCACTGCCAAGGAGGCTTGGGACACTCTCAAAACAATCTATGAAATTAAGAATACTTCTAGATTGCTTACACTTAGAAATCAAATATTTCTAAGCTATTAGAGAGTTAATCAAAGGGCTTCATCTTATGTAATGAGAGTACATGATCTTCATCAAGAGTTAGCTGGTATTGGTTATGCTCTTAAGAACACTGAACTTGTTCAAGTAGTCCTTAATGGACTTAGAGATGAGTATGACAATATTGTGCAACTTATGCTGTCAGAGACGAACTTCCATCCTTGGAGACACTTCAAGGTGTTCTCATTGCTGAAGAAAGTAGGCAAGAGAACAAGATGCTGAGGATCAACAGACTTTCATTGAAGGATCGTGAAGATGACAAAGCACTCTTCACCAAGGACAAGTCAAGAGGCAAGGGCAAAGGTCAACAACACTTCAAGAAGGACAAAGCCAAAGAAAGTACTGAGGATCAACCCTCACAAGTTGCAACATCCAGTGACAATAAGAAGCTATCAAAGATCAAATGTTTCTTTTGTGGCAAGAAGGGCCACTATGCATCAAATTGTTTCAAGAAGAAGAACCAATCCAAACCTAAGTGTGAGGGTATTGAGAGTGAAAGAGAGGATTCTTTAATGATGTCTAGTTTTTCATCTTTTCCTTTCAAGAATGAAGAAATCTGGTGGATAGATAGTGGGGCTAGTTCCCATATGTCTAGTTCTAGAAACTCTTTCTCAAGTCTCATGCCATATCTAGGTGCAAAAAGATCAATCTATACTGCTAATGATGTAGAGTGTAGAATTGAAGGAATAGGTAGTATTCCACTGCATGCATCATCATCAAAATCGTTTTCTTTGCATGATGTACTTTATGTACCTAGACTAACCAAGAATCTCATTAGTGGGGTTATAGGAGTCTTATTGGCTCACTTATATGGTTAACTGTCACAAGGCCAGATCTAAGCTTTCGTGTGCATAAGCTAAGCCAACACATGCAGGATCCAAAGATATATCATTGGAAGTTGGCTAAAAGAATCTTGAGATATGTATCTTCTACCTTAGCCTCTATGGATTGATCTATAAAGGAGAAGATCTAACTTTGGTTGCTTTTTCAGATTCAAATTTTGCAGGAGACAAGTTGGATATGAAATCCACAAATGCTTACACAATTTTTCTTGGAGGGAATCTAGTTTCTTGACTATCAAGAAACAAGCAACTATATCCTCACCATCCTCGAATGGTAGGTTTAATCTAGATGTCATGCAAAAGTTTAGATTACATGCAAAGTCATTGAGAGTGCATGCAAGCAACATGCAATCAGTACATGCAACATGCAAAGTAGTTTTCATGATCTACAAATGTCTAGGTAATTTTGAGAGTTGACATGTAGTACATGCAATATTCATGCATGCAGTTTTACATGTGGATCCTTAGTAGTTGAGTTAACTAAGTAAAGTGAACTTTCCATGCAACTCCACTGTAGGAATTCGAGCCTCTTTGATGTAGAAAAATTTTGGCATGTTTTGCCATATTGTGAAGATTGAGATTTTGGTGTTTTGGGCTCATTCTCTCTCTATCCAAGTTTTATGTGTTGATTATCTCTCTCTACCCGAGGGTAGGCTGTTTTGCCCATAGTGAGCACTTAGAATAATTTCTCATATCCATTTCTCATAGTAAGAAGTTATTTTTCATTGTGTTCTTGTCTTAGATATTTTAAGTAATCTATTCATTGATCAACCTTGTGCAATCACAACCCCTAATAAAGATCCTGTAAGGTGTGTGGTGAAGTTCACACATGCTAAAAACTTCACATTTGTGCATTGGAACAGGTTGGAAGAAGATCAGGTCACTTCAACATGGCTACAAGTGGAGGCTTTATGTTGGAGAGCAATGATAGGCTTACCTCAATCAACTATTATACTTGGAAGGTGAGGGTGGAGTCCTTATTGGAGATGAATGAGTTGATGGAGATTGTTGCAGGTGTGGAGAAGAGGCCTCAAGCACCTCAAGATCAAGTGAGGTATGACAAGAGAGCAAAGAAAGCTCTACACATGATTAAGATGAATGTTACCAATGAGCTTCTCAAGGAAGTTGGTAAGTGCACATCAGATTTGGAGGCTTGGGAAGCTTTGAAGAAGCTTTGTGAATCCAAGTCTACATCAAGAGTGCTTACTCTTAGGAGGCAAATCTTTCAAAGTCTGCAAAAGAAGGAAGAGAGTACTCATGCTTTTGTTTTGAGGGTTAAAGCATTCAATGATGAGTTAGCATGTATTGATGAAAACATTAAGGAGGTAAAACTTGTTCAAGTTATATTTAAGGAGGTTAATCTTGTTCAAGTTATACTCAATGGCTTGTTGGACGATCATGCTAATCTTGTTCAAAGTTTGCTATTCAAAAGACTTTGCCAAGTATTGTGGATTTGCAAGAGATCTTGGTGAATGAGGAGTATAGGCTTTAATCAAGAGGTGGATCTACATCAACATCTCATTATGAAGAGGAGGCTATGTTCATCAGAGGCAAGTTCAAGGACAAAGGCAAAGGCAATTGGGCTAAAGGGCAAGATCAAGGTGAGACTTCCTCTTTTGAAAAAAAGAAAGATAAGTCTAAGTTGAAATGCTTTTATTGTGGAATCAAAGGGCATTTTTCAAATGAATGTTTGAAGAAGCAAAGAGATGAAGGTATCAAACTACTAATGATGAGGATCTAGGTGGTGGTGATTCTCTTTTGATGTGTTCTTCAAGTCTAATATTAAGTGGAGGAAGTTAAATGGCCTCATCCTCAATTCCATCATCCTTTAAAGACACTAGTCACTTCCTTATCGACATCCCTGATAAGGATAATAATTTTCTTGATGTTGATACTGAAGTGCTTTAGGATTCTTTTATTGGCTCTAATATCACTGCTAATGATTCAATGTCTGGAGATGAATCGCAATTTTTTTCTAATTTGCTTGTATATCATATAGATGACGATGTATATATAACTATAGCTAATTTGTGTAAGTCTTTTTGACTATCATGAGGATGAGGTACTTTGTTTACTATCTGGCACAATTTCTAAATTCTCCGACATTGTAGATTTTGAAACCGAAGACTTGTGACTGGAAATGATTATGAAGATGAGGATGAACTTATGACCTAGCTAAGAATGCCTAACGAAAGCCTGATCAAATTTTGTTGAGCATGGATGAAGCATGCCATCTAATGAAAAATTCATGGCATTTGAATCCCAGATAGGCTTCCCTCGTCCATCACGAATGCATTTCACAAATTATTCTTCTTTAGTAGGTGACCATAATATTGATCATCCGGATCTAGTTGCTGATGATGATGAAGAATGTGTAAGTGTTTTAACTTCATTGCTTATGAATGTTGTTATCTCTTGATATGAATTGTTTTTATTAACTCTTATTTTCTATTGCAGGATGCACTCATAATTGGTGACTTTGTTGCAAGGCGAGGTGGTTTCAGACAACATGCTTTCTCGTTCCAGAGGGGTAGTGCATTTGGTCACTATCTGAGGCATTCTCTAAAGAATGAGATCTATATTGCTCATTCGAAGTTCAGTCCAGTTGGGGAGACACTAATAATGGCTGTTAAAGCTTTATCATATTATTTAGGAGGACATAAATGCGTCAAGCCATAATTCTTTATCATAAGTTGACAAGCACCCTTTATAGTACATTATGTGAAAAAAGTTATGGACGTCATTTTCAAAATTCGATCAATAATTTCATTCATGACAACTATGTATTGTCAAGATTTCATTGATAAAGCTCATGTATCTTCAAAATTCCATCTATAAAGGTCAAGTATTCTCAAGACTACATCCATGAGTACCTTTTATTTCAAGGGTTGAAATTTATAACCAATCAAATTAGTAAAAGTGACCCATTATTATGTCCTAAGTGGTCCATAAATAAAATTTGAACAGTTGATCTATGTAAAATGTGGGAGTCACATTATAGTAATATGCTTATAAGGGTGATTGAAACAAACAGGTAAGCTACATTTTGAACAATATCCCAACCGCAACTAGCAACACAATTTTGTCCTACCAGCATAGGAGGACGCAAAAGTAAAAGCGAGCAAATTAAGATGCTTAATGAATTTGATTAACTTGCCTAGCATACAGAGCACAACGAAATCATGGCACATGTTGACAAAGAGCAACATGAATTAAAGCTAGCAAATATTCACAAGCTTAAAATGAATTAAAGACAACAAATCTGTTCTAGATGTAACCTACACTGGAGACAGCTTTGGCCCATAAGCTCTTGGGTAGCGATGCAGGCGCTAGCATACATTTAGCTGATTCAACCAAAGTACGGTTCTTCCTCTCATCTAAGCCATTTGGCTGAGCACTGTAAGGAGTGATGAATTGCTGCTCAATGCCTTGGCGTTGGCAGTACTCCTTAAATTCAGTAGAGATGTACTCTCCACCATTGTCTGATATTAAGACCTAAATCGTCCTTCCAGTCTCTTTTTCTGCACGCTCCTTGAAGATTCTGAAGCAATTGAAAGCTTCTAATTTCTTCTTGATAAAATACACCATCATCCTTCTGTAGAATTCATCAATAAAAGCTATAAAATACTTTGCATCTTTCAGAGAAGGATTCTTCATTGGGCCACAAATGTCTGAATGCATAGTGTCTAACAATCCTCTAGCAGTATGTTGATGGTTTGATCTAAATGGTTTCCTAGTCTGTTTACCAACTAGACAGTCTTGACAGACAGGTAACTCGACTTTATCACTAGGATAGTCTACATCAAGAACAATAGAATGTTTCGACATTTGTTGTATAGCAACATGATTCAAGTGACCAAGTCTATAATGCCAAAGTAAACTTTTATTTGCTTGGATAGAAGTACTGAGTGTCTGACTAGAGGCAGAAAAGCAATGACTTAAGAGCTAGATTGATAATTAGTCGTGAATTAGTCACAAAAAGCTAGACTGATAATTAGTCGTTTTATTCGCCTGTCTTATTTTACATGTAAATATGCAGACTGTGCGACAACACAAGTAAAATACAGCAGCATGAATGGAGGCAGATTAACATAAGATTTAGGAGAGTAGAGGAGATAAATCCAACAGTGCACTGTAGTCGTAAGCCTACAACATGAGAAGTAGAAATAGGTCTATGCTCTAATGGGCCTAAAATAAGAAAGGAAAGTAGTTAAAAATGGACTTTGGTTTAAAACTATTTGTAAACTCAAGTTCTTATGACACATGGTTTTTGGAGCACTAAAAACCCTAATCGTAGTGCATTTCATTTCTTGGAAATTTTACTACTTATAATTGTTTTCAGTCCACATTAAAAAAAAAAAAAAAATTTAGTGGTAAGTCTAACTTCAGCGGAGTTTAGTACGTTAGAAAGCGCTCAACGAGTGCTTTCAAATGATATGCTACATGACATACTTCCAAGCTATGGTTAAAAAGTTATGGCAAGTCAAAAGTATGAAATTTTTATTAATCATTATTTTTTGAGTCCACATTAAAAGTGACATAATTTTTTTGTGGTAAGTCCAATTTTAGTGAGATTTGGTGCGTTATAAAGCGCTTGACGAGCGCTTTCCATTGATACCTTACATGACGAGGTACGGTTAAATGGTTATTGCAAGTCAAAAGTATTAGTTGAAAATAGTCTATAATAATACAAAAGTGCATGTCTACCCCAAAAAGGTAGTGTCATAAGATGTACCATGTTGTACCACCAAACCATTCTTTGATCCGCTTTCACATTCTAGAATGATCGTTAGCGCTAGCTCTTGCTTTCATCCATCTAATTCACAAAATCACACATTAGTAAAATAGGTGTTAGAAATACCTTGGAAGTGATCATTAAGATCCATTAGGTAGGTTTTACTTTCATTGATCCCCTCCCTTGAGAAGATAAGCCTCAAGAGGAGAAGATCTAGAGCCAAAGAAGCTTAGATAATCCAAGAAGAGGATCATAGCAAAACCAAAACCCCAAAAAGAGATAAAAAATGGAAGAACCATCACCCCCTCATCTAAGCCACTCCATCAATAGATCCAACACCAAGATTGACACCCTTGGTAGGCTTACATTCCATCTTAGATTCGTAGTTTAACCCCCTCCTTGGATCGAAGCCCGTACTACATCGATACTCACCTGGTTGGAGATCCAAGACCCTTCTTTGCCCTCTTGATCGCACCGATTAGGGAGGCATAGAAAGGGTCCAACAAGGACATCAGTTACGTTCATTGAAAGAAAAATTGAATTTGTAAATGCTTCAAAGAACTTAAAGCTAATTATGAAATTCAAACTAGCAAATACCATCACTTGAAAGTCCATTTGTTTTATCACATTTGTTGATGACTATTCTAGGTAGACATCGATCATGTTCATCAGAATAAAAACTAAATTTGTGAATGCTTCAAAGAACTCAAAACTAATTATGAAATTCAAACTAGGAAAAAGCCTCAAGGCACTTCAAATTGATGGAGGGAAAAAATGCATTCCTACAAAATAGAGAAATGGCATTGATGAAACAAAAGCCAAAACCCGAATGGATACAATCAGGTTGATGATGAATTTCACAAAGCTATGCACAAAGTTTTTGGACTGAAGTTGTAGCCACTAACTCCTTGAGCTTGGTTTGAAAGAGCTTATTATTTGATTCAAATAAACTTGATTTTCTACTACTGTTGCCAACATAAATGTTGATATAAAGCATTTCAATACGAGATATTTGACTATTGCCCACTATGTAGTTGATACATTAGTTCTTAGTAGTAGCTCAAGTAGTACAAGAGATTAAATCAAACCTTCATATAGAGTTTGATATTTTAGTTCTTAAAATCAGTATATTCAGGGTAACAAAGGCATGACATTGTGCTACAATGGTAATATTTCTAAAGCTAGAACAACTTACGGATAGACTTCTCATATTGGAGACATGATTAAGATTCTAGAAAGAACACTTTAAACCAATACTCCTATCTGGCAAAAGTCCCAATTTTGGCCACCAAAGAAGTTAGTTGGATTAAGTTATTATCGCATCCGAGGAACTAGATGCTTCGTTCCTCCGCGTGTTTTCCTGCAACAACATTATAATGACTCTCGAAAGAGTCAGTTTTGGATGTGTCATGATGATCTTCACCCAGCTGTCATATGAGCTTGGCAGGCTTGTAAGAAGTGGCATCACTGTGTCTTGATCGTCTATGACAGATCCGATAGCGGCCATTTGCTTCAACAGGTTCTTGAGTTGGTTGATGCGATTCTGCAAGAAATCACCATTCGCCATCTTGAGCAAGTAGAATTTCTTCTTGAGATGTTGCTTCGAAGCTATATCTCGCACTTCGTATAATGTGCTCAAAATGTCCCAGACTTCTTTAAATGTATGGGCTTTGGATATACGGTCGATTTGAGTATCCGAAATATTGAGGATGGTTGACGTGAATGCCTTTCCATCCTTCAGCTTCCATCTGAAGATTGTTGTGTCATCAACATCGGGTTTCCCTTCTGCACCTGTAACTACAACTCCTTAGCCATTAGCACTATTTTCATCTTAGATTTCCACAGATGGTAATTGGCTCCATCAAGCTTGTCCATGATAGGACTGGCTTGCCCTTGGGAATCCATATGAAAGATTAGTCTAGGTCATAGGAATAATTATCAATGACTTAAGTATGCAAATCTGGTGCTAAATTACAGAACAAGAAGACAAATACTCTATCAACTAGTAGAGTCTTGTTACTATGGAAGCTTATCAGGCTACAGAATAGCTCTGATACAATGCTGGAAAGAGGACGTGAACCGAAGATTACTCGCAAAGAAACGAACATGAAAAGAAGCGAACTCAAAACTCAAAGAGAAACGAACTTGAAAAGAAGTGAACTCGAAACTCGAAGAGAAACAAACTCGAATGGAAAATGTTTGTGCATAGAGGAATAAGGTATCTCACTCTTTCCTCAAGCATGACTACGCCTATCAGACTCGAACAGAACATTAGTGATAGAAATCATGTTTGATGTGATTATGTAGCCAAACGTTAAGTATCAAAAACATCAGAAAGATAATTTGTCGCGTACAACTAGAAAAATTATTAGTCGCAAATTATTTGTGAAAAGCTAGATTGATAATTAGTCGCGAAAAGCAAGACTAAATATTACTCATGAACAGCTAGACTAATAATAATTCGCGAAGATCAGACTACCAGATTAAGTAATAAGAAAACCAAATAGAATGTAGAAAAGCATTGAAATATTGACAAAAATCTGAACGCAGAACAAACAAAGCTGAATTCAGATTAAGTATAACGAAATATGCATGCCAATAATGCAGGTGAGCACAAAACAATAGCGGACATAATCGCTTGCTTCACAAAGCTAATCACATAATTTGTAAAAGGTGATGAACCTATTACTGACAATACATCTGGAAGAAAAGAATCAATGCGCGAAAGCATCTACAATATTTGTCTCTAATTATCAGTGATGTTGCGCAGGTGAAGAAAGTACAAAAGTGGATGTGTTGTCTGTGGGAGATTGTGGGTGGTTGTTGTCGATGTCAAATCTGATTGCACAATACATGAGATGAGCGTGAGAAGGCCGCGATGTCAGCCTTCGCTAAAGTTAATGTTGATGAAACTGCGAAAAATGTGACACTCTCACAAATGCCTTAAACACTGATTTACAACGTACCTTCGTTTTTTCTATAAGGGCACCTTTGGCATTTGTAAGGCAGTGTCGCCTTTTTCTCTTGTGGAAATTTACTTGTATTTATGCAGACAGTCGCGTTTTATTCGCCTGTCTTATTTTACATGTAAATATGCAGACTGTGCGACAACACAAGTAAAATACAGCAGCATGAACGGAGGCAGATTAACATAGGATTTAGGAGAGTAGAGGAGATAAATCCAACAGTGCATTGTAGTCGTAAGCCTACGACATGAGAAGTAGAAATAGGTCTATTCTCTAATGGGCCTAAAATAAGAAAGGACCCAAAGTAGTTAAAAATGGAATTTGGTTTAAAACTATTTGTAAACTCGAGTTCTTATGACACATGGTTTTGGGTGCACCAAAAACCCTAATCGTAGCTTTGTCTATAAGTAGGGATGTGACACAATTTGTGATTTACTTTTCATTGTCAAGGATAGCGATTGAGAGAGAGAAGAGAAGCCTCCTCCTATTTTTTCTTACATTGTGAAGCCCTCCTCTTTTGCTATTGTATGACTGATTGTGGATGAGTGAATGCTTGAATGTTTTTGTTAATCATGCTAGGCTAAAAGCATGGTTTGGTGGTACAAAAAAAGAACCCATTTTTCATTGTACATTTTGGAGATTTTACTACTCATAATTGTTTCCAGTCCACATCTTAAAAAAACCATATATTTTTAGTGGTAAGTCCAATTTCAGCGCAGTTTAGTACGTTAGAAAGCGCTCGACAAGTGCTTTCAGATGATATTTTACATGACATACTTCCGAGCTACAGTTAAAAAGTTATGGCAAGTCAAAAGTATGAGAATTTTATTAATCATAATTTTCTGAGTCCACATTAAAAGTGACATGATTTTTTTGTGGTAAGACCAATTTCAACAAAATTTGGTGCATTAGAAAGCCTTGACGAGCGCTTTCTATTGACATTTAGATGACATACTTTTGATATACGGTTAAAAAGTTATTGCAAGTCAAAAGTATTAGTCAAAAATAGTGTATAATAATACAAAAGAGCATTTCTACCCAAAAAAGTTCCATGTTATACCACCAAACCATGCTTTTAGACACTATCACATTCTAGAATGATCATCAGCGGTAGCTCTTGCTTTCATCGATCTAATTCACAAAATCACACATTAGTAAAATAGGTGTTAGAAATCCCTTGGAAGTGATCATTAAGATCCATTAGGTAGGTTTTACTTTCATTGCTCCCCTCCCTTGAGAAGATAAGCCTCTATTGAATTTGTAAATGCTTCAAAGAACCCAAAGCTAATTATGAAATTCAAACTGGCACATACCATCACTTGAAAGGGCCATTTGTTCTATCACATTTGTTGATGACTATTCTAGGTAGACATCGGTCATGTTCATCAAAAGAAAAACTAAATTTGTAAATGCTTCAAAGAACTCAAAGCTAATTATGAAATTCAAACTAGGAAAAAGCCTCAAGGCACTTCTAATGGATGGAGGGAAAAAATGCATTCCTACAAAATAGAAAAATGGCATTGATGAAACAAAAGCCAAAACCCTAATGGATACAATTAGGTTGATGATGAATTTTACAAAGCTACGCACAAAGTTTTTAAACTGAAGTTGTAGCCACAAACTCCTTGAGCTTGGTTTGAAAGAGTTAATTCTTATTCGATTCAAATAAACTTGATCTTTTACTACTGTTGCTAGCATAAATGTTGATATAAAGCATTTCAATTCGAGATATTTGACTATTGCACACTATGTAGATGATACATTAGTTCTTAGTAGTAACTGAAGTAGTACAAGGGATTAAATCAAACCTTCATATAGAGTTTGATATTTTAGTTCTTAAAATCGGTATATTCAGGGTAACAAAGGCATGACATTGTGCTACAATGGTAATATTTCTAAAGCTAGAACAACTTATGGATAGACTTCTCATATTGGAGAAGTGATTAAGATTCTAGAAAGACCACTTTAAACCAATACTTCTATCTAGCAAAAGTCCCAATTTTGGCCACCAAGGAAGTTTTTTGGATTAGGTTATTATTGCATAATTTAATTTTATACTACATATTTTATAATGTTTTTTCGAATAAAATTTAAAACATTTGCATGTTAATTCTTGAGAGTATTGAATTTTATATCGCTCAATGTATATGATGCAGCAATATCATTTCTATTTTGAAGAAATACTCTACCTCTTGTAACACTCTACATTTAACCTACAAAATTACTCACAAATTATGAGAGTGTGCAGATTTACTCATAAAATGAAGGTGTCTACAAATTTACTCCTAAAGTTGGACAAATTGTAGAAATACACCATATTATGCTAAAGGTAATACATCTATATGATATATTGAATATGCGTACCTATGCTTTTGTAACTTGATGGAGAGTATAAATTTTGTATATAATGCCATTATTGCAATTAAGTGGCCAACAAAATATAGATCAGCATCTAGCTAGTAGACTCATGCACACATTATGCTAAGCATTAAAGCAAATCCTATACAATAATGTCATCAATTAGACTCAAGTCATTGTTGTCTGAACACCATCACCATGGTGTACTTTATTCACATGAATAAGCTATTAAGCTTCAAGCCATGCACAAATGAACTAAAAAATTCCAATTGGTTTTGAATGGGTAAAAACCCAATGAATTCAGTTCATTGACTGTTCAGATCTGGCCATTGTTTCCGGATCCAGATTCCAGATATCTCTTGCACTCACAAATAATAATCTCTCTCTCTCTCTCTCTCTCTCTCTCTCTCTCTCTCTCTCTCTCTCTCTCTCTGTATTTTATCCATGTTTTGAGACTCCTTTCTCTACCTCCGCTGTGTGTGAAAGGGCATCCAAGAAAATTCAACATGATTTATGATGTAGTGATGCTGCTCACTTTCAAGTCCACTGTCCACTGCTCCAAGGATCCCTCAAGAAAGTCATAGTGTGCTCCATGCAATGAAACTTTCCCATCTCTCACCGCATCTCTCACCCATGGAAATGTCAGTAGATTTGTCAATGACAGATTCACAGATTCCTGCATAGTACAACCAATTCTTCCTCATCATTTTTGTCTTCATCAATCTTACAACAGACGTAATTGTGATCACAGTACTAGGAATCCATGTGTGCTTCGAAGATTTTGATGAGCAGAATTTAGGTTCACCTTTTCACAGTGTGTACACTGTTTTCCAATATCTGCATCAGCTATGGTTGCTAAAGTGCGAGCACAGGCAGGTTCACCGATTCGTATCCAGCTTTCAATGAAGTCACTGGGTACAAATTTGCATAGTTGATCTTGCATCAGGGCTGTTAGTTCTTATTTGTACTTCGTTCAGTAAGACCTGAAGTAGCTATTCTATAGCTACACCACGGCAAAAGAGCTTTACTACTAGGGCTGACGAGAAATTGTACCTCCAGGGTTTTCCATTGACACCATGTGAGATAAGAGCATGGATGCCTCCGCAGCGACTATGCCCAATCACTAGTATGTTTGACACCTGCACAAGACAATCGACCATGAAAATTTGGTGATAAAGAAAAATAACGACTGCATGCCTGTTGGATCGGATCATGGGCAGCTCAGCATTTAAACAGCAAAAGAATTTATTCTCTTAAGACGTCACTATAGCTCACCTTCAGGTGCAGCACACCATACTCTAGAGCTGCACTACTTCCAGGATAGCCTGACTGCATGACAGAAAGGGGCTCATGAGCGAATCTTTCGATAGAGGTTTAGTTGCTTAGAGTACCTCTTTGCTTAACATACCTAGACAGATTCTGTGCAGCTGAGCGTAATAGTATTTATGGAAATTAGGGGCTTGTAGAGAAACTACCTTATCCCAAGGAGGGATCATGTTGGCAACATTTCTTACAACAAATGCCTCTCCTGGCTCAAATCCCAAAATTGTAGTGGGGCAAACACGAGAATCTGAGCAGGCAAACACCATAAACTGCAAAATCCAAATGCTTCTTGTTGTGACATTATCATCTGCTACAACCCAGATCATCCATCCTACAAATATTCTGAATCTGTATGGAAAGCCAGTGCACATGACAATACGACGTTGGTTCAAAAGTACATTACCCTCGGGCTCTGGCCTTTCTTCAGTTGGTTGAACAATTCGGGCTGCTTCCTGCAAAAATCGTGAAGATAAAAGCTTTTTGTATGCGTTTTCCATTTGTAATTGGAAGAGAAGGAACGAAGGCATTTGGAAAATTTCTGTGCAGTGTTGAAGCCTTATATATATCACAGATGGATTGCACGTCCCTGTGTGTAGAACAAACGAACTTTACACGATGTATAGCAGCAATGATGTGATTAAAAGCTTACAAGAATTTTTGTGTCTTAAATTTTAATAAGCCCTGTTTAATCCTTTCTACAGGAGAAAACTCGAAGCTTCCCTCCTGTGCAGATAATTCTGCTACTTCAAGCTCACTGAATTCTTCAGCAAGTTGCTCAAGCCGTGTTGCGAGAAGGTTGCGAAGACTGGGCTTCTCCCTGCGCATAATTCAAAAGGCGCCGGAAGTATCTTAGAGCCACTAGAACTCTCAGAATAAGCATCTTGATTGTCCAGATAGCCAAGAAGCGGATCGATCAAAGAAATCAACAATCACAATGGATGAACGGCGTGAAACATAGTCGGCTAGAAGCATGAGTAGTTAGGGGTGTAAGAAAACGGTTATTACTTTGATAATTTAAGAATCTTTTGCTGGGATTCCTCAAACATGTCCGCTGCCGCCATTTGATCCCACTGCTGCAATCACATATCAGAAGAAGACCCAAAAATTGCTAAGAACTTTGACAAATTAGCAGTTTAGTATATAATATTTGTGATCTACAGTTGCTAGATATGGATCGATGTACTGTTGATAATCCGGTACGCTTGACTAGTTCCGCATTTAATGCAGATGAGCGAAAAGTCTCCCTAATTTCCACTTTGAAATGTACAGCCAGAAGTATGGTGAGGAGAATAACCTGAGAATAGATTTTCCTGTCCGCAAACGGAATATGCAATCCTGGAAAGCTCAGTCGGTGCTCAGCTCAAGGAAAGTGGAACTGTACTGAAAAGTTGCAACGTTAGCCCTGCATGTTTCAACAGTATCGATCAGGACAACGATCCAAAATGGTGAAGCACTGAAGGTACTGCCTGGAGAGGCGGGGTGAAAGAAGAAAATACCCGAAATTACACAGTCAAACACGATATCAGATTTTTAATTAGAAGGTGTATATATCAGGCTGCAGGTAGCTGAGCTGATAAACTATAATTAAGCAGCCAAGCAAGTGCATAATACCGACTTCTTCCTCTGGACTTACTAGCGCATTCTGAGAAAGCATAGCCAATTCCGCGATCCTATCAGATGTTCTATTCCTTGCACTTACAACCCATATTAAAACGGGGGAGCGTAAGCCCGCAAGGGTGATGCGGCAACCATCCACCGGTAGGTGGGCTGGCCGTACCACCCATCCCACAGGGGGATGGGCTCTGCACCCTCACGTGGGGTGCATGCACTCTCACGTGGGGGTGCGTGGGGTTGCATGGCATCGAGTGAAACAAGAATATACTCAACATTAGGTCTCCTGTTTTTATATGTGGTTTTCTTGAACAGGGGAAGCGTAAACTGCAACCCCACTTGAGGGTGCACAGCCCATCCCACCGGTTTTAGACAGATTTTTTGATCAGCCTTCAAATCAACACGGACATAGACGACGTAATAGAATTAGTGTTGTTCTAATATATACATAGAATCAACATGCTTATGAGATAAAAGAACACGTGTCAATCACATGGGATTGGACAAAAATGTGGACAGGTGTTTGTGAATAACAAAAATAAATAAATAGAAAAAAAGCAACGTGTCTTTGTGCTTAAGCTAGGGCAAAATCTAGGTAATGCCTCCAAGATGCAAGGCAACCTACCTCTCTCTCTCTCTCTCTCTCTCTCTCTCTCTCTCTCTCTCTCTCTCTCTCTCCAGTACCTCACTCTATCGCTATATCGCCATTTCTCTCCTCACAATTAGAAAACCCTAAAAAATTGAAAAAATCGCACCCTCTCTCTCGTGATCCTCTTCCTCTCTCTTCCCATCGTGATCTCATACATTCTCTCTCTAGAAACTTCTTGCCATCTGCCATTGTGATTTTATACTTTCTCTCTGTAGAAACTTCTTAAAACACGCGTTTTCTCACTTCAACGGATGTTCAACCGTCTTTCAATTGCCCGTGAACCAATGAGGCGCTCCGAGACACATTTTCTTCACAACAGCCTACATTCTTCTTCTTGTTCTTCTCTCTCTCTCTCTCCAACACCTCACTATATGCTATTTCTCTCTTCACAACTAGAAAATCTTACAAACCCGAAAAAATCGCACCCTCTCTTGCGATCCTCTCTTCCTCTCTCTTCCCATCGCGGTTTTATGCATTCTCTCTCGAGAAACTTCTCTTTCTAGAAGTTTCAAAAAATACATGTTCTCTTTAAGTGATTTTCAACTGCCTTTCAATTGCCCAAATTGTTCTACAAGACCAACTCTTGCAAATGATAACTCTGATGTCACAATTTTATGTTCACACGAAGAAAATGTAAGAAAATATAACAAATACGCATTGCAAAAAATCTTTCAAGAAAATGACATTACAAAAGTGCCCCTGAAAACAAATGCAGCAGACAAGATGGAATTGAAATCATGGCTTGAAGATTGTACATTCCATCAATTGGTGGAAATTGCGAAAAATGCAAAGGTCATGATCCTTGCAAATTTGGACATACAAAATGGAGTTGTAAATGGAGCAATTGGAACAATCGAAGACTTCATGTGGTCAAAAAATGCCAAGGAAATAGACTCTATTTTAACTAAACTTGATACAACGTCCAATAGAAAAATAAAAGTTTCTCCATCCACAGTACGCAAAATTAGATATGATTCAAAAACCTACTAAATATTAGATATGATTCAAAAATTAGATATTAAATGTACCTTCCCACTGACATTCGCATATGCCATCATAGCCAGAAATCCCAAGCACAACAATCCATGGCACTGCCATTCTTGACATTCAAGAAACATAGTGCCTAGGCCTAACCTATGTGATGATGTCTCGCATCACCAAACGAGAACACATTTTCATCACACGTAAATTGACTTCTGACGATTTTGATCCAATATCACCTATTGTAAGTGAACAGAACATTTTGTCAATCTAATTTCTCTCTATCAATACAACTTCACCTTCCTGCCTTTCATGGAATAAAATGAAGTGCGTGCATTTTTTTAAAACTATTTCTAGTATTTATTTTCTATGTGCCATATGTAACGCACATGTTTTGCCATTTCTTCCTTCTGTTTGAAAACAGGTCATCAACATGACAACACGAGATTACGGAGGCAGAAGAGGTACATCATTTTCTTTTTGTTCTTTCATGTAATGCAATGTCCCAAAAAATGTATCCATAGCTTTTTTGCATTCTATTGTCACAGTGATATATATATTCTCGAATTCTTTGATAGTTGTTTCACAAACTGAAAGAGAAAACAAAAACGTCAGTAGGTGTGGCTTCGGAGCAACTTGACGAGGTGTGTATTTGTCCCTCCACACGACAGATGTTTCTTTTGAATGCATGTGGGATTGAACCGAGTGAATTCAAGCACACCTTCCTCAGCAACTACACAATGAGCACCTTTATTACATCGCAAAAACATGCTAGAGAAGCTTATGTGCATCAACATCATGGAGATCCTATAGAAGGTACAAAATTGTATTTGTTTTTCTTTTTTTCTCATTTTCTTTATATTCGTTATTGGCATTTTCAACTTACAAAAATGGCATGATTTCTATGTTGTATTTCTAGAATTTCTAAAGCATTTTTACAAGTTGTTTGCGATTCCAATTCCAGCCTCAATACCAACAAATCGAGCCACTATTCGACATTTCGAAGCCCACTCTGACCATGGATACTATGTGATCCGCAACTTGTACTTTGGGTAAAATACTGCAATTTCTCGCTGGAGAGAGATGACCCATGCAGAGTTCAATGCAATTAGCAATGATCTTGGAAGGTAGCTTGGACACATCTCAAAAATAGGGGTACGCCTCCCAATTTCCATTGATTATGTGTTAAAAAACCTTGAGAGAGAGATCCCTGACACACCAATCATTCCAATGACTAATTCACAGGTTTGTCATTTTCAGTGACTCTAAATTACATTATGTTATACATACAGCTTCTTGTGCATCTAAATATCCATTGCATACTGACAAATAGCAACCCATGGATCTGCAAATTTCGCAACAAACAACTCAACCAACATCATCCAGCAGAGAGGTATGCATGCGCACCTACAATATGTGTTCTTTAGTTCAACACGAATCTTTTTCCACCATGCAGTACTTCATAATCAAAATGGCATCTTTCTTGCAGGACCCCTCGCCTCCCCCCTTGAAAAAGGCGCGAACAAGCACATCACACTATACAAAATAGCATCACGTGTCGGCAAGAAGGTCTACATTATTGGACAAACCACCGACTTACATAGGCATGTTCAAGAACATGCTCGGAAGCCACCCAAGAAATTGCTTTTTGACAAGACACATAGTAGTTTTTTTTATGTCTTTCATGTAAAAATACTAGAAATTGTCGAAGTTCATTCAGTTGCAAATAGATTAGAAAACTTTTATATCAAGTTGTACAAATCTTAGAACATGAAACTTTGCAATAACTTGGCTGGTCACTCTTCGGGTTCGGAAAAATATTGGTACCTTAAACAACGATCTTGCCATATGAGAAAACTTCAAAACATTGTTCCCTTGTAAATATTTGCTGTCTTTGATTCATTTTAAGCTTGTGAATATTTGCTAGCTCTTATTCATGTTGCTCTTTGTTAACATCTTCCATGATTTTGTTGTGATTTGTATGCGCTGGACAAGTTAATCAAATTCATTAAGCAGCTGGCAGGACAAAATTGCGTTGCTAGTTGTTAATACTTTGGGGTAGGGATATTGTTTAAAATGGTAGCTCACCTACTTGTTTCAACCACCCTTATAAACATATTATTATAATGTGACTCCCACATTTTACATAGATCAACTATTCAAATTTTATTTATGGACCACTTAGGACATAATAATGGGACCTCATCACTTTTACTAATTTGACTGGTTATAATTTTCAACCCTTGAAATAAAAGGTACTCATGGATGTAGTCTTCAAAATACTTGACCTTTACGGATGGAATTTTGAAAATACATAAGATTTATCAATGAAAATATAGACTTCATACTTGCATGTGCTTCATTTCAATGATAGGAGCTAGATCCAAATTCAAGATAGATTGATTTTCTCAGTTGTGAGCTGGATCTCACATTCAGTTGCTAGATTTCATAGGTTGGATCAACATTATAAGTGTTAGATCCTAGGTTGAGATAGCAAGCAACATTTTCAACTCCATCTTTGTCATTACTAGAATTTCTCAAAGTGAATATGTCCTCATCTGGCTCACATTTCTTGGAGCCTAGTGAGAGATTAACATCTTCCAATTATGCAATGTGGAAGATTAGAATGTAATCATTATTGATTCTACAAGATGTAATGGACATTGTAAGTGGAGCTGAAAAAGAACCTGCAACACCTAATGAAGCTGCAACATTCAATCCAGAATTGCTCTTCATTTCATAAAAATGAATGTCACAAATGAAGTGTTACGAGAGATCAGTACATGTACCACTGCCAAGGAGGCTTGGGACACTCTCAAAACAATCTCTGGAATTAAGAATACTTCTAGATTGCTTACACTTAGAAATCAAAACTTTTTAGGCTATCAGAGAGTAGATGAGAGAGCTTGATCTTATGTAATGAGAGTAAAGGATCCTCATCAAGAGTTACCTGGTATTGGTTATGCTCTTAAGAACACTGAACTTGTTCAAGTAGTCCTTAATGGACTTAAAGATGAGTATGACAATATTGTGCAGACTTATGCTGTTAGGGAGGATCTTCCATCCTTGGAGACACTGCAAGGTGTTCTCATTGCTGAAGAAAGTAAGCAAGAGAACAAGATGTTGAGGATCAACAGACTTTCACTGAAAGATGGTGGAGATGACAAAGCACTCTTCATCAGAGACAAGTCAAGAGGCAAGGGCAAAGGTCAACAACACTTCAAGAAGTACAAAGCCAAAAAAAGTAGTGAGGATCAACCCTCACAAGTTGCAACATCCAGTGACAAGAAGAAGCTATCAAAGATCAAATGTTTCTTTTGTGGAAATAAGGGCCACTATGTATCAAATTGTTTCAAGAAGAAGAACCAATCCAAGCAAGTTAACCTTACTAATGAGGAAGAGTGTGAGTGTATTGAGAGTGAAAGAGAGGATTATTTAATGATGTCTAGTTTTTCATCTTTTCCTTTCAAGAATCAAGAAATCTAGTGGATAGACAGTGGGGCTAGTTCCCATATGTCTAGTTCTAGAAACTCTTTCACAAGTCTCATGCCATATCTAGGTGCAAAAAGATCAATCTATACTGCTAATGATGTAGAGTGTAGGATTGAAGGAATAGGTAGTATTCCACTTCATGCATCATCATCAAAATCTTTTTGTTTGCATGATTTGCTTTATGTACCTAGACTAACCAAGAATCTCCAATTGTTTGATAGTGGATTGGATGTCAAGTTTCATGTTGACAAATGTATAATCTCAAGAGAAAATGAAGTTATTGCTAGAGGATCTAGAATTGGAAAGTTGTACAAACTAGATTCTAGGGAGAGTGCTAACATTTCAGATATTGCTTATGAGACAAAGGTTCATTAGGAGGATCTGTGGCATAAGAGATAGGGACATCCCAATTTCAAAGCCATGCAGTCTATGGTCAAGGAAAGGAAAGTTGTTGGACTATCAAAGACACTGTCAAAGGAGTTTCAACCTTGTGAAGCTTGTGTTTTGGCAAAATCACATAGAAGACCTTTTCCAAGATGAAGTATCAAAATAATGCAACCATTTTAACTCGTTGTTGGAGGATTTGCGGATCCCAAGGCAACCCTAACCCTAGCTAATAAGTGAGAGGGATTTGGCACCCTGCGTGTAAGTCCAACCCAATGATTATATAGTTAGGGTTAGGGTTAGGGTTACATTTTGATTTCTTGCCATAAGTCCAACCCAATGATCACATAATTGTTTTGTTCCCCGGCAACGATGCCAAAATTGTAGTGGGTTTCTTTCCTTGCCTAACCTGAATCCAAGATCTAGTCAATCTAGCATCAAAGAGACGGAGTTAGTTGTCACGCGTAGGTTCGTTCCCATGAGAGCGATAATATAGTTCAGATTTCAACCTGAATGGAGGATCTAACACTAACATCCATTAACACTAAGCATTAACACTACATCCATTAACCCTACTTTCATTAACCCTAAGTCCACAACAATGATAGAAACTTACTCTTCTTTCTCTCCTTTTCTCTCTCACAAAAAGCATAAGAAATAACAATCCCAATAATGATCAAATTCAACAATTAGCAAAATCCAAAGAAAGCATGAGAAATGGAGGAGAAGAGAGGAAGAGCAAGGACATTCATCAATCCATTTCTAAAGAGAACCAATCTGCTTTATTGAAATGAGGAAATGAACATGAGGAGCAACTCGAGTTGGTCCTCTTTTATAGTAGAGAGGAGGACCTTGGCCTCTGAATCCTATTGGTCCAGTCTTGCCTCTCTTTTTATTCAAATTTTAAAAAAGTGTGGGAACCATCAAAATTGGAGGAAAACCCAACTTTATACACTAACTTGACATTTAGGCCCTATGACATTAAAAGTCCCGCAAAAAGGCCTAAAGATGCCGAAACTTGCGTAATCGGCTGCTGCGCCATAGTTCAAGATTTCCTTCTTTGACCCAAGTTGAAGGATTTGCGGATCCCCGGCAACGACGCCAAAATTGTAGTGGGTTTCTGGACATTAAAAGTCCCGCAAAAAGACATAAAGTCCTTTTATTGACTTTCTAATTAATCAAATAACTATGTGATCATTGGGTTGGACTTACACATGCAGGGTGCCAAATCCCTCTCACTTATTAACTAGGGTTAGGGTTGCCTTGGGATCCGCAAACCCTCCAACAGTATCCCCCACCAAAACTGGTGGCGGTCTCACGACACCTGCAATATGCAATTATTGGGGACTTTTATTGGCTTCGCGCCGAATCTTAATTAAATGATACTGCACCTTCTCCATAAAGTCAAGGCGTGCAGTATTGAAATCCAAATTATGCGGCAAGAAACAACGGTGAGCTCCGGCAATCCACTTGGAAGTTGTCCATGAGGTGAAGCGGGATTTCCAAGAGCCTCCCATCATAGCTGCACGGAAATACAGTCGAGCAATCGGCAGCTGATCTTTGATTTGCTCTGAGGCCATCGGCTTATTTGGATCAAATGCCAGGGTAGGAAGGCAATTGTCCCATTTGGTTGCCACTGACGCCAACAGAGTTAGATCTTTTGCAAACATTGTCGATTGTCGCACCGTTGGATTCGGAGAGTGGACATACTCTCTCTAATATGCCTGTAAGCCCCGGTGGAAATCCACTGAAATATTCCAGCTGTAAGACTGGTGGATGATTGGCCAATTGGGTGTATGGATGGTGACTTTATGCATAGCCAATCCCAAATCTTTCCATTTTTGTCTTCACGGCATTGGCACGTAATAAGGATCTACCTGCAACTGGCGAGGGTTGGCGACATAACTCCGAATTGATTCCGAAGTTTTCTCAAAAACCATGATTTTCCATGCTAGATACTCTCCCAGTGTCTGTATTTTGTCCAATTAGCTGAAAATTTCTACATCACACATGTGGGGAATGTCCACAAGAGTGACTTATCCTGATTAAGCTTTGTGATTGGCACAATACCCTGATTCTAGATTGTTCAAAAGGATCTAGTTCAGAAGATATGGCTAATTCACAATCTAGCATGCTAATCAATAGACTATGATAGCAATGAATCAAAGAATGAATAAAAGTACAAGATTACAATGCATAAGCATTAGCCTCAACATGAGTTAGAGAGAGAGAGCTAGAGAGATAACAAGAAAAAACAATTTAGATCCAACCAAGCATGAGATAGCTACATCATTACTTTGTGGAGATTACTTTGCGAGTTGTGGAGAGGCATCTCTTCTGATCTCTAGTTTTTCTTCTTTACCTTTTAATGATGTATCATGGTATATTGATAGTGGAGCAACAACTCATATGAGTTGCTCCAAAGATTCTTTTGTTTCTATTGAATCTGTTCTAGATCCTAAGAAATCAATATACACAGCAGTTGGTGATGCATGTGCAATTGAAGGTGTTGTAAGTTGTTCCTTAAAACTTACATCTTCTATGAATTTTACACTTTCCAATGTTCTCTATGTGCCTAATCTCACAAAGAGTGTGATTAGTGTAGGAAAGTTGTTAGATGATGGTTATGAACTGGATTTTAATATCAATGGTTGTTTCATAAAGAAAGAAGATAAGATCCTTGCAAGTGGATCTAGATATAGAGGTATTTTCAAGCTAGATGTGCATGAAAATTCAAGGTTATGTGATGCTGCATTGTTGACTTATGTTTCCAAGGAGAAGCTATGGCATAGGAAGTTGTATGTTTCCAACTTCAGGTTTATGCCTATTATAGTCAAGGAGATCAAGCCAAGAGTGGCTTATTCTATGGCAAAATCACTTATGGATCCATATTTAATGTCTTCTAAAAAGACATAACATTCTATGGAGTTGGAACATTCCGATGTTCATCTTTCTTTATCAGTAAGCAAGGAAGGTGTTTCTTGCTTTGCATGTACCATTGATGGATCCACAAGTTACATTTGGATGTGTCTTGTCTCTTCAAGTTTTTTGGTGCATGTGTATGTTCCATCATGCAAAACTTTATGGAGTTATGAAGCTAATGGAAGGAGTGCACTTTATGAAGTCTTGTTCAATTATAAGCCTAAGGTTGTATACCTCAGTGTTCTTGAAGACTATTGCTTTGTATGTGGTTTCTTGGAAAGAAAGAAGGATGGTGATCCTAGTCTGTGGATCATGGTTGGATGCTTATCCACCAAGAAAGGCTACATAGCCTTTACACTCTCTATCTTGAAGGTGTTTGAGCATGGATAAGGTCTTGATTTTGAAGATCTATTTTCTATCTTGGAAGTGGCCGAGAGCACAATGTCTCATAGTGCATCACAAGTCATTACTATGGCAAGTAATCAAGTTTTGATGAGGTCAAGGTTTGAGGAGGAGTATCCTCAACATGCATGTCCAAGGAGATCTTCATCATTGTACAAGGCCGAGTCATTGTTGACCTTATTTCATGGAAAAGAAAAGATAAGTAAAGGTGGTATTCATTTTGTTTTACTCACCTATTGTTCTTTTTCTTTGATTAATGATGTATCTTGCTTAATTGAGATTTGCATATCTCAAAGATCAAGTAAAACGATTATGTTTTTGAATGAAGTCTTTAATTTGGAATTATTTCTTGTCTCTTGTGACTTGATTATGTTTCCAAAACATCTAGAAAGCAAGATGTTGTACCATCATTTGTATGCTCTTAAATTGAGTAAGAGCAAGTATGAGTTTAGTACTCATAGTTTGAAAAAAGAAGTTTTTTCATGTATTGAGGCATATTGTAAACTTCTTGTGAGGTTAAGTGAAGCATCCACTGAGGACATTTACACCCTCAAGAAAGTATTTAGCCTTAATTTGATCAAGTTTGAGTATTTTTCCAATATTAGATCCATTTTCGATAAAGTTCATTTTTTTTGGACTGGTGAAGCTAGTATGCTTAATCTTGAATATTGCTTATGGTACAATCTTGATCTGTATGATCTTTGAGGCATGGAAGCCTCGGTTTTCTCAGTCTTTCTTGCAGCCAACTTCATGCATGTGCACTTTGCATACCCAGGATCGACATCAGACATGCAGGAGGTACATTGGCATAGTAGCAGGTTGGTGGAATATTTTTCAAAGGCATTTGGAAAAGATTTCTAACAAAGAGAACTTATCATGGATTTGGTAAGCATACTGCTATGATGGATTCTTTGTTCATATTCACTTCAAATGCAAAGCAAAGAATCCAAACTCAAAGGATCTTCACCAACATCAGATAGATATATTTTAAGGAGGAGTGTTAAAAATTGTAAAACATATCTATCATCTGTTGTTAATGTTTGGGGGATCCTACCCATGCAAAAGAGCTTTACTACTAGAGCTCATGACAAATTGTACCTCCAGGGTTTTCCATTGATGCCATGTGAGATAAGAGCATGGATGCCTCCGCAGCGACTATGCCCAATCACTAGTATGTTTGACACCTGCACAAAACAATCGACCATGAAAATTTGGTGATCAAGAAAAATAACGACTGCATGCCTGTTGGATCGGATAGCCTGACTGCATGACAGAAAGGGGCTCATGAGCGAATCTTTCGATAGAGGTTTAGTTGCTTAGAGTACCTCTTTGCTTAACTTAACTAGACAGATTCTGTGCAGCTGAGCGTAATAGTATTTATGGAAATTAGGGGCTTGTAGAGAAACTACCTTATCCCAAGGAGGGATCATGTTGGCAACATTTCTTACAACAAATGCCTCTCCTGGCTCAAATCCCAAAATTGTAGTGGGGCAAACACGAGAATCTGAGCAGGCAAACACCATAAATCACAGATGGATTGCACGTCCCTGTGTGTGGAACAAACGAACTTTACACGATGTATAGCAGCAATGATGTGATTAAAAGCTTACAAGAATTTTTGTGTCTTTTTTTTTTAAGAAGCCCTGTTTAAACCTTTCTACAGGAGAAAACTCAAAGCTTCCCTCCTGTGCAGATAATTCTGCTACTTCAAGCTCACTGAATTCTTCAGCAAGTTGCTCAAGCCGTGTTGCGAGAAGGTTGCGAAGACTGGGCTTCTCCCTGCGCATAATTCAAAAGGCGCCGGAAGTATCTTAGAGCAACTAGAACTCTCAGAATAAGCATCTTGATTGTCCAGATAGCCAAGAAGCGGATCGATCTAAGAAATCAACAATCACAATGGATGAACGGCGTGAAACATAGTCGGCTAGAAGCATGAGTAGTTAGGGGTGTAAGAAAACGGTTATTACTTTGATAATTTAAGAATCTTTTGCTGGGATTTCTCAAACATGTCCGCTGCCGCCATTTGATCCCACTGCTGCAATCACTGATCAGAAGCAAGAGCCAAAAATTGCTAAGAACTTTGACAAATTAGCAGTTTAGTATATAATATTTGTGATCTACAGTTGCTAGATATGGATCGATGTACTGTTAATAATCTGGT
Organism: Diphasiastrum complanatum; assembly: GCA_029204225.1. Taxonomy (NCBI): domain Eukaryota; kingdom Viridiplantae; phylum Streptophyta; class Lycopodiopsida; order Lycopodiales; family Lycopodiaceae; genus Diphasiastrum; species Diphasiastrum complanatum. The sequence continues at coordinate 626,475 of CM055099.1, forward strand.
ACGCTTGACTAGTTTCGCATTTAATGCAGATGAGCGAAAAGTCTCCCTAATTTCCACTTTGAAATCGACTGCTTCTTGTTTTTTTTATTAGCTTGTAATATCAGACAGTCTTGAATTTCGTGGTTGTTTTGTTTGCAGTATCTTTATAACAGCTTCTTCTTTGTCTGCGAATTTGACTGGTCTTTGTGTTGTGCTAGCTTTTGGTCTTGCTTTGATTGCTTCGGGCCTTTCTTCTTCTTCTGCTTAGTCATGCTCTTGTTGGTGTACAAAGCGTGAGAATCAGCTGAGGAACTAGAGGCCTCGTTCCTCCGCGTGTCTTCCTGCAACAACATTATAATGACTCTCGAAAGAGTCAGTTCTGGATGTGTCCTGATGATCATCACCCAACTATTGTATGAGCTTGGTAAGCTTGTAATCAGTGGCATCATTGCGCCTTGATTGTCTATGACAGATCTGATAGCGACCATTTGCTTCAGTAGGTTCTTGAATTGGTTGATGTGATTCTGCAGGGAATCACCATTCGCCATCTTGAGGGAGTAAAATTTATTCCTGAGATGTAGCTTGCAAGCTATATCTCGCACTTTTTATAATGTGCTCAAGATGTCCCAGACTTCTTTAGATGTCTGGGCTTCCCATACGTGGTCGATTTGAGTATCCGAATTATTGAGGATGATCACCGCAAATGCCTTTCCATCCTTCAGTTTCCATTCTTCATCCAACTCCTTAGCGATTAGCACTATTTTCATCTTAAATTTCCACATATAGTAATTGGCTCCATCAAGCTTGTCCATGATAGGATTGGCTTTCCCTTGGAAATCCATGTGGAAGATTAGTCTAGGTGATAGGAATAATTATCAATGACTTAAGTATGAAAATTTGGTGCTAAATTACAGAACAAGAAGACAATTACTCTATCAACTAGTAGAGTTTTGATACTGTGGAAGCTTATCAGGCTAGAAAAATTAGCTCTGATACCATGCTAGGAAGAGGGTGTGAAATGAAGATAACTCGAAAATAAACGAACTTGAAAAGAAATAAACTTGAAACTCGAAGAGAAATGAACTCGAAAATAAGTGAACTCAAAACTTGAAGAGAAACGAACTCAAATGGAAAATGTTTGTGCATGGCGGAATAAGCTATCTCACTCTTTCCTTGAGCATGACTACGCCTATCAGACTCGAAGAGAACATTAGTGATAGAAATCATGTTCAATCTGATTATGTAGCCAAATGTTAATGCATCAAAAACATCTGAAAGATAATTTGTCGCGAACAACTAGACAAATTATTAGTCGCAAATTATTTGCGAAGAGCTAGACTGATAATTAGTTGTGAATTAGTCGCAAAAAGCTAGACTGATAATTAGTCGTTTTATTTGCCTGTCTTATTTTACATGTAAATATGCAGACTGTGCGACAACACAAGTGAAATACAGCAGCATGAATGGAGGTAGATTAACATAGGATTTAGGAGAGTAGAGGAGATAAATCCAACAGTGCACTGTAGTCGTAAGCCTACAACATGAGAAGTAGAAATAGGTCTATGCTCTAATGGGCCTAAAATAAGAAAGGACGCAAAGTAGTTAAAAATGGACTTTGGTTTAAAACTATTTGTAAACTCAAGTTCTTATGACATATGGTTTTGGGTGCACCAAAAATCCTAACCGTAACTTTGTCTATAAGTAGGGATGTGACACAATTTTTTATTCACTTTTCATTGTCAAGAATAGCGATCGAGACAGAGAAGAGAAGCCTCCTCCTACTTTTTCTTACATTGTGAAGCCCTCCTCTTTCGCTATTGTATGATTGATTGTGGATGAGTGAATGCTTGAATATTTATGTTTAATCATGCTAGGCAAAAAGCATGGTTTGGTGGTACAAGAAAAGAACTCATTTTTTATTGTACTTTTTGGTAGTGCATTTCATTTCTTGGAAATTCTACTACTTATAATTGTTTTCAGTCCACATTAAAAAAAAACATAAATTTTTAGTGGTAAGTCTAACTTCAGCGGAGTTTAGTACGTTACAAAGCGCTCAACGAGTGCTTTCAAATGATATGCTACATGACATACTTCCAAGCTATGGTTAAAAGGTTATGGCTAGTCAAAAGTATGAAATTTTTATTAATCATTATTTTTTGAGTCCACATTAAAAGTGACATAATTTTTTTGTGGTAAGTCCAATTTTAGTGACATTTGGTGCGTTATAAAGCGCTTGACGAGCGCTTTCCATTGATATCTTACATGACATACTTTTGAGGTACAGTTAAATGGTTATTGCAAGTCAAAAGTATTAGTTGAAAATAGTGTATAATAATACAAAAGTGCATGTCTACCCAAAAAAGGTAGTGTCATAAGATGTACCATGTTGTACCACCAAACCATTCTTTGATCCGCTTTCACATTCTAGAATGATCGTTAGCGCTAGCTCTTGCTTTCATCCATCTAATTCACAAAATCACACATTAGTAAAATAGGTGTTAGAAATACCTTGGAAGTGATCATTAAGATCCATTAGGTAGGTTTTATTTTCATTGATCCCCTCCCTTGAGAAGATAAGCCTCAAGAGGAGAAGATCTAGAGCCAAAGAAGCTTAGATAATCCAAGAAGAGGATCATAGCAAAACCAAAACCCCAAAAAGAGATAAAAAAGGAAGAACCATCACCCCCTCATCTAAGCCACTCCATCTTTAGATCCAACACCAAGATTGACACCCTTGGTAGGCTTACATCCCATCTTAGATTTGTGGTTTAACCCCCTCCTTGGATCGAAGCCTGTACTACATCGATACTCACCCGGTTGGAGATCCAAGACCCTTCTTTGCCCTCTTGATCGCACCGATTAGGGAGGCATAGAAAGGGTCCAACAAGGACATCAGTTACGTTCATCGAAAGAAAAATTGAATTTGTAAATGCTTCAAAGAACTCAAAGCTAATTATGAAATTCAAACTAGGAAATACCATCACTTGAAAGGCCATCTGTTTTATCACATTTGTTGATGACTATTCTAGGTAGACATTGGTCATGTTCATCAAAAGAAAAACTAAATTTGTGAATGCTTCAAAGAACTCAAAGCTAATTATGAAATTCAAACTAGGAAAAAGCCTCAAGGCACTTCAAATTGATGGAGAGAAAAAAATGCATTCCTACAAAATAGATAAATGGCATTGATGAAACAAAAGCCAAAACCCTAATGGATACAATCAAGTTGATGATGAATTTCACAAAGCTATGCACAAAGTTTTTGGACTGATGTTGTAGCCACCAACTTCTTGAGCTTGGTTTGAAAGAGCTAATTCTTATTTGATTCAAATAAACTTGATCTTTTACTACTGTTGCCAACATAAATGTTGATATAAAGCATTTCAATTCGAGATATTTGACTATTGCCCACTATGTAGTTGATACATTAGTTCTTAGTAGTAGCTCAAGTAGTACAAGGGATTAAATCAAACCTTCATATAGAGTTTGATATTTTAGTTCTTAAAATCAGTATATTCAGGGTAACAAAGGCATGACATTGTGCTACAATGGTAATATTTCTGAAGCTAGAACAACTTATGGATAGACTTCTCATACTGGAGACATGATTAAGATTCTAGAAAGACCACCTTATACCAATACTCCTATCTGGCAAAAGTCCCAATTTTGGCCACCAAAGAAGTTAGTTGGATTAAGTTATTATTGCATGATTTATTTTTATAACAGCTTCTTCTTGTCTGCGAATTCGGCTATTCTTTGTGCTGTGCTAGTTTCTGGTCTTGCTTTGATTTCTTCGGGCCTTTATTTTTCTCCTGCTTAGTCGTGCTCTTGTTGGTGTGCAAAGCATGAGAATCAACTGAGGAACTAGATGCTTCGTTCCTCCGCGTATTTTCTTGCAACAACATTATAATGACTCTCGAAAGAGTCAATTTTGGATGTGTCATGATGATCTTCACCCAGCTGTCATATGAGCTTGGCAAGCTTGTAAGCAGTGGCATCACTGTGTCTTGATCGTCTATGACAGATCCGATAGCGGCCATTTTCTTCAGCAGGTTCTTGAGCTGGTTGATGCGATTCTGCAAGAAATCACCATTCGCCATCTTGAGGGAGTAAAATTTCTTCCTGAGATGTAGCTTCGAAGCTATATCTCGCACTTCGTATAATGTGCTCAAGATGTCCCAGACTTCTTTAGATGTATGGGCTTTGGATACGTGGTCGATTTGAGTATCCGAAGATTGAGGATGGTCGACGTGAATGCCTTTCCATCCTTCAGCTTCCATCTGGAGATTGCTGTGTCATCAACATCGGGTTTCCCTTCTGCACCTGTAACTACAACTCCTTAGCCATTAGCACTATTTTCATCTTAGATTTCCACAGATGGTAATTGGCTCCATCAAGCTTGTCCATGATAGGACTGGCTTGCCCTTGGGAATCCATATGAAAGATTAGTCTAGGTGATAGGAATAATTATCAATGACTTAAGTATGAAAATCTGTTGCTAAATTACAGAACAAGAAGACAATTACTCTATCAACTAGTAGAGTCTTGTTACTATGGAAGCTTATCAAGCTACAGAATAGCTCTGATACCATGCTGGAAAGAGGATGTGAACGGAAGATTACTTGAAAAGAAACGAACATGAAAAGAAGAGAACTCGAAACTCAAAGAGAAACGAACTTGAAAAGAAGTGAACTCGAAACTCGAAGAGAAATGAACTCGAATGGAAAATGTTTGTGCATAGTGGAATAAGATATCTCACTCTTTCCTCAAGCATGAGTACGCCTATCGGACTCGAACAGAACATTAGTGATAGAAATCATGTTTGATGTGATTATGTATCCAAACGTTAAGCATCAAAAACACCAGAAAGATAATTTGTCGCGTACAGCTAGACAAATTATTAGTCACAAATTATTTGTGAAGAGCTAGACTGATAATTAATTGCGAATTAGTCGCAAAAAGCAAGACTAAATATTGCTCGTGAACAGCTAGACTAATAATAATTCGTGAAGATCAGACTACCAGATTACGTAATAAGAAAGCCAAATAGAATGTAGAAAAGCATTGAAATATTGACAAAAATCTGAACGCAGAACAAACAAAGCTGAATTCAGATTAAGTATAACGAAATATGCATGCCAATAATGCAAGTGAGCACAAAACAATAGCGGACATAATCGCTTGCTTCACAAAGCTAATCACATAATTTGTAGAAGGTGATGAACCTATTACTGACAATACATCTGGAAGAAAAGAATCAATGCGCGAAAGCATCTACAATATTTGTCTCTAATTATCAGTGATGTTGCGCAGGTGAAGAAAGTACAAAAGTGGATGTGTTGTCTGTGGGAGATTGTGGGTGGCTGTTGTCGGTGTCAAATCTGATTGCACAATGCATGGGATGAGCGTGAGAAGGCCACGATGTCAGCCTTCGCTAAACTTAATGTTGATGAAATTGCAAAAAATGTGACACTCTCACAAACGCCTTAAACACTGATTTACAAGGTACCTTCGTTTTTTCTATAAGGGCACCTTTGGCATTTGTAAGGCAGTGTCGCCTTTTTCTCCTGTGGAAATTTACTTGTATTTATGTAGACAGTCACGTTTTATTCGCCTGTCTTATTTTACATGTAAATATGCTGACTGTGCCACAACACAAGTAAAATACAGTAGCATGAACGGAGGCAGATTAACATAGGATTCAGGAGAGTAGAGGAGATAAATCCAACAGTGAATTGTAGTCGTAAGCCTACGACATGAGAAGTAGAAATAGGTCTATTCTCTAATGGGCCTAAAATAAGAAAGGACCCAAAGTAGTTAAAAATGGAATTTGGTTTAAAACTATTTGTAAACTCAAGTTCTTATGACACATGGTTTTGGGTGCACCAAAAACCCTAACCGTAGCTTGTCTATAAGTAGGGATGAGACGCAATTTTTTATTCACTTTTCAATGTCAAGAATAGCGATCAAGAGAGAGAAGAGAAGCCTCCTCCTATTTTTTCTTACATTGTGAAGCCCTCCTCTCTTGCTATTGTATGACTGATTGTGGATGAGTGAATGCTTGAATGTTTTTGTTAATCATGCTAGTCTAAAAGCATGGTTTGGTGGTACAAAAAAAGAACCCATTTTTCATTGTACATTTTGATAATGCATTTCACTTTTTGGAGATTTTACTACTCATAATTGTTTCCAGTCCACATTTAAAAAAAAACATAACTTTTTAGTAGTAAGTCCAATTCCAGCGCAATTTAGTACGTTAGAAAGCGCTCGACAAGTGCTTTCAAATGATATATTACATGACATGCTTCCGAGCTACAGGTAAAAAGTTATGGCAAGTCAAATGTATGAGAATTTTATTAATCATAATTTTTTGAGTCCACATTAAAAGTGACATAATTTTTTTTGTGGTAAGACCAATTTCAGCAAAATTTGGTGCATTAGAAAGCCTTGACGAGCGCTTTCTATTGACATGTTAGATGACATACTTTTGATATACGGTTAAAAAGTTATTGCAAGTCAAAAGTATTAGTCAAAAATAGTGTATAATAATACAAAAGAGCATTTCTACCCAAAAAAGTTCCATGTTGTACTACCAAACCATGCTTTTAGCCGCTATCACATTCTAGAATGATCATTAGCGGTAGCTCTTGCTTTCATCGATCTAATTCACAAATCACACATTAGTAAAATAGGTGCTAGAAATCCCTTGGAAGTGATCATTAAGATCCATTAGATAGGTTTTACTTTCATTGCTCCCCTCCCTTGAGAAGATAAGCATCAAGAGGAGAAGATCTAGAGCCAAAGAATCTTAGATAATCCAAGAAGCCAAGATCCAAGAAGAGGATCATAGCAAAACCAAAACACCAAAAAGAGATAGAAAATGGAAGAAGCATCACCCCCTCATCTAAGCCATTCCATCTTTAGATCCACCACCCAGATTGACACCCTTGGTAGGCTTAGATCCCATCTTAGATCCGTAGTTTAACCCCGTCCTTGGATTAAAGCCCGTACTACATCAATACTCACCCGGTTGGAGATCCAAGACCCTTCTTTGCCCTCTTGATCACACCGATTAGGGAGGCATAGAAAGGGTCCAACAAGGATATCAGTTATGTTCATCGAAAGAAAAAATGAATTTGTAAATGCTTCAAAGAACCCAAAGCTAATACGATCGCTTGAAAGGGCCATTTGTTTTATCACATTTGTTCATGACAATTCTAGGTAGACATCGGTCATGTTCATAAAAAAAAAAAACTAAATTTGTAAATGCTTCAAAGAACTCAAAGCTAAACTCAAATTGATGGAGGAAAAAAATGCATTCCTACAAAATAGAGAAATGGCATTGATGAAACAAAAACCAAAACCCTAATGGATACAATCAGGTTGATGATGAATTTTACAAATCTACGCACAAAGTTTTTAAACTGATGTTGTAGCCACAAAATCCTTGAGCTTGGTTTGAAAGAGTTAATTCTTATTTGATTCAAATAAACTTGTTCTTTTACTACTGTTGCCAGCATAAATGTTGATATAATGCATTTCAATTCGAGATATTTGACTATTGCAGACTATGTAGATGATACATTAGTTCTTAGTAGTAGCTCAAGTAGTACAAGGGATTAAATCAAACCTTCATATAGAGTTTGATATTTCAGTTCTTAAAATCAGGGTAACAAAGGCATGACATTGTGCTACAATGGTAATATTTTTGAAGCTAGAACAACTTATGGATAGACTTCTCATATTGGAGAAGTGATTAAGATTCTAGAAAGACCACCTTATACCAATACTCCTATCTGGCAAAAGTCCCAATTTTGGCCACCAAAGAAGTTATTTGGATTAGGTTATTATTGCATGATTTATTTTTATACTACATATTTTATAATGTATTTTCGAATAAAATTTAAAACATTTGCATGTTAATTCTTGAGAGTATTGAATTTTATATCGCTCAATGTATATGATCCAGCAATATCATTTCTATTTTGAAGAAATACTCTACCTCTTGTAACACTCTACATTTAACCTACAAAATTACTCACAAATTATGAGAGTCTGCAGATTTACTCATAAAATGAAGGTGTCTACAAATTTACTCCTAAAGTTGGACAATTTGTAGAAATACACCATATTATGCTAAAGGTAATACATCTATATGATATATTGAATATGCGTACCTATGCTTTTGTAACTTGATGGAGAGTATAAATTTTGTATATAATGCCATTATTGCAATTAAGTGGCCAAGAAAATATAGATCAGCATCTAGCTAGTAGACTCATGCACACATTATGCTAAGCATTAAAGCAAATCCTATACAATAATGTCATCAATTAGACTCAAGTCATTGTTGTCTGAACACCATCACCATGGTGTAATTTATTCACATGAATGAGCTATTAAGCTTCAAGCCATGCACAAATGAACTAAAAAATTCCAATTGGTTTTGAATGGGTAAAAAACCCAATGAATTCAGTTCAGTGACTGTTCAGATCTGCCCATTGTTTCCGGATCCAGATTCCAGATATCTCTTGCACTCACAAATAATAAACTATCTCTCGGGAAAAGTTATTGGGAAAGAGATCTCATTGGAGCATGTTGGATTTTCAAATTGTGTTGCAGATCTTCTCACCAAGCCATTGCTCAAGAATGTTTTTATCAAGACGAGGTATAATCTTGGCCTAATTTCAAAGTCTATGTTGGATACGAACACATATGTTAAGGAGGAGTGTGAAGATTAGTAAAATTATATCTTCCTATCTCGAGGTTTGGGGCCATGCCTATCTTATTTCCATTGTATATTTTATTATACATAAAGGTATGTGAATTGAGCACATAACCTTCTAGAATAGGTCAAGTTTGAGTTAGCATTAGAGGAGTTTTGATATCCAAAAAGAACCTTTAAGAATTCGTGCAAGATGTAGTTTATATTATTTAAATATTATAACACTAATACTTTTGACTTGCCATAACGTTTTAATGGTAGCTCAAAAGTATGTAATCTAACATATCATTGGAAATCCCTTGTTGAGCGCTTTCCAATGCACCAAACTTTGCTAAATTTGGACTTACCACCAAAAAGTTATGTCATTTTTAGTGTGGAATCCGATGTGGACTCAAAAAGTTACGCTACGTAGATTTCAAATTTGAGTGTTTTGATTGGTCCATGTGTAAATAAAAATAGAGAAAAAATATAAAAATAATCTTTACAAAGGGTCTGTTTGGATTTAAAACTCCTCGAATGGTAGGTTCAATCTAGATGTCATGCAAAAGTTTAGATTACATGAAAAGTCATTGAGAGTGCATACAAGCAACATGCAATCAGTACATGCAACATGCAAAGTAGTTTTCATGATCTACACATGTCTAGGTAATTTTGAGAGTTGACATGTAGTACATGCAATATTCATGCATGCGGTTTTACATGTGGATCCTTAGTAGTTGAGTTAACTAAGTAAAGTGAACTTTCCATGCAACTCCACTGTAGGAATTCGAGCCTCTTTGATGTAGAAAAATTTTGGAATGTTTTGCCATATTGTGAAGATTGAGATTTTGGTGTTTTGGGCTCATTCTCTCTCTACCCAAGTTTTATGTGTTGATTATCTCTCTCTACCCGAGGGCAGGCTGTTTTGCCCATAGTGAGCACTTAGAATAATTTCTCATATCCATTTCTCATAGTAAGAAGTTATTTTTCATTGTGTTCTTGTCTTAGATATTTTAGGTAATCTATTCATTGATCAACCTTGTGCAATCACAACCCCTCATAAAGATCCTGTAAGGTGTGTGGTGAAGTTCACACATGCTAAAAACTTCACATTTGTGCATTGGAACAGGTTGGAAGAAGATCAGGTCACTTCAACATGGCTACAAGTGGAGGCTTTATGTTGGAGAGCAATGATAGGCTTACCTCAATCAACTATTATACTTGGAAGGTGAGGGTGGAGTCCTTATTGGAGATGAATGAGTTGATGGAGATTGTTGCAGGTGTGGAGAAGAGGCCTCAAGCACCTCAAGATCAAGTGAGGTATGACAAGAGAGCAAAGAAAGCTCTACACATGATTAAGATGAATGTTACCAATGAGCTTCTCAAGGAAGTTGGTAAGTGCACATCAGATTTGGAGGCTTGGGAAGCTTTGAAGAAGCTTTGTGAATCCAAGTCTACATCAAGAGTGCTTATTCTTAGGAGGCAAATCTTTCAAAGTCTGCAAAAGAAGGAAGAGAGTACTCATGCTTTTGTTTTGAGGGTTAAAGCATTCAATGATGAGTTAGCATGTATTGATGAAAGCATTAAGGAGGTAAAACTTGTTCAAGTTATATTTAAGGAGGTTAATCTTGTTCAAGTTATACTCAATGGCTTGTTGGACGATCATGCTAATCTTGTTCAAAGTTTGCTATTCAAAAGACTTTGCCAAGTATTGTGGATTTGCAGGAGATCTTGGTGAATGAGGAGTATAGGCTTTAATCAAGAGGTGGATCTACATCAACATCTCATTATGAAGAGGAGGCTATGTTCATCAGAGGCAAGTTCAAGGACAAAGGCAAAGGCAATTGGGCTAAAGGGCAAGATCAAGGTGAGACTTCCTCTTTTGAAAAAAAGAAAGATAAGTCTAAGTTGGAATGCTTTTATTGTGGAATCAAAGGGCATTTTTCAAATGAATGTTTGAAGAAGCAAAGAGATGAAGGTATCAAACTACTAATGATGAGGATCTAGGTGGTGGTGATTCTCTTTTGATGTGTTCTTCAAGTCTAATATTAAGTGGAGGAAGTTAAATGGCCTCATCCTCAATTCCATCATCCTTTAAAGACACTAGTCACTTCCTTATCGACATCCCTGATAAGGATAATAATTTTCTTGATGTTGATACTGAAGTGCTTTAGGATTCTTTTATTGGCTCTAATATCACTGCTAATGATTCAATGTCTGGAGATGAATCGCAATTTTTTTCTAATTTGCTTGTATATCATATAGATGACGATGTATATATAACTATAGCTAATTTGTGTAAGTCTTTTTGACTATCATGAGGATGAGGTACTTTGTTTACTATCTGGCACAATTTCTGAATTCTCCGACATTGTAGATTTTGAAACCGAAGACTTGTGTCTGGAAATGATTATGAAGATGAGGATGAACTTATGACCTAGCTAAGAATGCCTAACGAAAGCCTGATCAAATTTTGTTGAGCATGGATGAAGCATGCCATCTAATGAAAAATTCATGGCATTTGAATCCCAGATAGGCTTCCCTCGTCCATCACGAATGCATTTCACAAATTATTCTTCTTTAGTAGGTGACCATAATATTGATCATCCGGATCTAGTTGCTGATGATGATGAAGAATGTGTAAGTGTTTTAACTTCATTGCTTATGAATGTTGTTATCTCTTGATATGAATTGTTTTTATTAACTCTTATTTTCTATTGCAGGATGCACTCATAATTGGTGACTTTGTTGCAAGGCGAGGTGGTTTCAGACAACATGCTTTCTCGTTCCAGAGGGGTAGTGCATTTGGTCACTATCTGAGGCATTCTCTAAAGAATGAGATCTATATTGCTCATTCGAAGTTCAGTCCAGTTGGGGAGACACTAATAATGGCTGTTAAAGCTTTATCATATTATTTAGGAGGACATAAATGCGTCAAGCCATAATTCTTTATCATAAGTTGACAAGCACCCTTTATAGTACATTATGTGAAAAAAGTTATGGACGTCATTTTCAAAATTCGATCAATAATTTCATTCATGACAACTATGTATTGTCAAGATTTCATTGATAAAGCTCATGTATCTTCAAAATTCCATCTATAAAGGTCAAGTATTCTCAAGACTACATCCATGAGTACCTTTTATTTCAAGGGTTGAAATTTATAACCAATCAAATTAGTAAAAGTGACCCATTATTATGTCCTAAGTGGTCCATAAATAAAATTTGAACAGTTGATCTATGTAAAATGTGGGAGTCACATTATAGTAATATGCTTATAAGGGTGATTGAAACAAACAGGTAAGCTACCATTTTGAACAATATCCCAACCGCAACTAGCAACACAATTTTGTCCTACCAGCATAGGAGGACGCAAAAGTAAAAGCGAGCAAATTAAGATGCTTAATGAATTTGATTAACTTGCCTAGCATACAGAGCACAACGAAATCATGGCACATGTTGACAAAGAGCAACATGAATTAAAGCTAGCAAATATTCATAAGCTTAAAATGAATTAAAGACAACAAATATTTACAAGAGAATGATGTTTTGAAGCTTTCTCATATGCAAGATCGTCGTTTAAGGCACTAATATTTTCGCGAACCCGAAGGGTGACCAGCCAAGTTATTGCAAAGTTTCATGTTTTGAGATTTATACAACTTGATATAAAAGTTTTATAATCTATTTGCAACTGAATGATCTTTGACAATTTCTAGTATTTTTACATGAAAGACATCAAAAAAACTACTATGTGTCTTGTTGAAAAGCAATTTTTTGGGTGGCTTCCGAGCGTGTTCTTGCACACGCCTGTGTAAGTTGGTGGTTTGTCCAATGTAGACCATCTTGCCGACACGTGATGCTATTTTGTATAGTGCGATGTGCTTGTTAGCACCTTTTTCGAGGGGGAAGCAAGGAGTCCTGCAAAAAAGATGCCATTTTGATTATGAAGTACTGCATGGTGGAAAAAAATTCATGTTGAACTAAAGAACACAAATTGTAGGTGCGCATGCATACGTCTATGCTGGAAGATGTTGGTTGAGTTATTTGCTGCAAAATTTGGAGATCCATGGGCTGCTATTTGTCAGTATGCAACGGATATTTAGATGCACAATAAGCTGCATGTATAACATAATGTAATTTAGAGTCACTGAAACTGACAAACCTGTGAATTAGTCGTTGCAATGATTGGTGTGTCAGGGATCTCCCTCTCAAAAATTTTCAGCACAGAATCAATGGGGATTGGGCCATCCGTGAGGCGCACCCATGTTTCTGAGATGTGCCCAAGCTGCCTTCCAAGATCGCTACCTATTCAATTCTGCAAGGGTCATCCCTCTCCAATCAGAAATTGCACTATTATACCCAAAGTACAAATTGCGGATTGCATAGTATCCATGGTCGAAATGGGTTTCAAAATGCTGAATAGCAGCTCGATTTGTTTGTATTGAGGCTGGAATTGGAATCGCAAACAACTTGTGAAAATGCTTTAGAAACACAACATAGAAATCATGCCATTTTTGTAAGTTGAAAATGCCAATCTATATAGTATAAAACTATTTTAGAGAGAGAGTGTGTGTTTTTGCCGCCGAAAATGTCATGCACTGCTCGCAAAAAACGTCACCCATTTGCAAAGGAAAAAGTCAAAAATATGTTTATAAAAAATGATATTAAAAAAAACACATACAAGCTTCTTCTTCTTTTTTTTTGGCATACACACATTTTAAATTTGTTTTATCCCACCCTGCTCACTAGCTCTCTCTCTCTCTCGATCGGGTCTCTTTCTCTCAATCGAGTGTGTCTCCTCGACTTCTCTTGCTATATTTTTTTCTCCCTCTATCTCTCTTCCCCTCTTTGTCTCTCTCTCATGATCGAACTCCTCTTCCATGTAATCCAACAACCTTGATCACAAGCATACATGAGCACCACGCTCATCTGCTACAAAAGGAATTGGAACGTATCACGGATGTTGTTTACACTGAATACTTTGAAGCTCTCAACACAATAACCTCCTTGCAATAAGAATGCCCTTTCCAAAGCTGCGCTTCCGCAAACCTATCCTCCAAGCTGCGCGCTTTCCCTACAAATACAAGGGGTGGAAACTTCTTCACCATTTTGATCGCTTGGGCACCTCCACTGTCATCACATTGGAAATGTACAATACACTAATCCCAACCCAAGGCTATGAGAGTGTCTAGCATCCCCCCGTGTCAACCGCCACACTTTCCACAAACTCATCATGCCACCGTCGCACTCACTTTTTGTGCATTCCACTATAAAATTTTCATTTTGGAAAGTTTATAACTGTCAACCATCACAAATTTGCAGCTCAACCATCGCAAATCCACATTTCGGCCATCACAGATCTGCAAATTCTTCAACCACAAGCCAACCATCAGAGATCTGCTCGTAGACCAACCTTCAAAGATTTGTAGGCCAATTGTGAAGCCATCAGCCATCAGCCATCAGTCATCTTTTGGTTACTGGAGCAAGATATTTGCCAGCTTTTCCAGGTTGCAAATTTATCATCCTTTTGTCCTTCTAACAAATAAGTTGGATTCATGTGGGATGTTTGTGGCTTAAGAACATGACAGAAGTCTTTCTTTTGAAGGTTCTTAAGACATCTTCGTGACCTTTTGTGTACACCACATCCAATGTGTTCTATTCTTACAATGCATTTATGCAACAGGTACATGAACAGAAACTTGTGAAGGTGAAAGCAAGCATGTCAACTGGAATTTGTGCATTTCTGTAATGCTTTTTGGATGCAGACCAAAAAAGTTTTTGAATAATTTTTTCTTTGAAATGTCCTTTTTCTTTCTCTGTTTGCATCCAAAAAAAGAAGTAAATTTTGGAATCAGGGTAATTTACTTCTTTTATGCTATTATAGTCTTTCCTCCCCTAATCTGAATCCAAGATCTAGTCAATCTAGCATCAAAGAGACGGAGTTAGTTGTCACCCGTAGGTTCGTGCCCATGAGAGAGATAGTATAGTTCAGATTTCAATATGAACGGAGGATCTAACACTAACATCCATTAACACTACATCCATTAACCCTACTTCCATCAACTCTAAATCCACAACAATGATAGAAACTTACTCTTCTCTCTCTCCCTTTCTCTCTCACAAAAGCATAAGAAATAGCAATCCCAATAATGATCAGATTTAACAATTAGCAAAATCCAAAGCAAGCATGAGAAATGGAGGAAAAGAGACGAAGAGCAAGGACATTCATCAATCCATTTCTAAAGAGAACCAATCTGCTTTATTGAAATGAGGAAATAAACATGAGGAGCGACTCGAGTTGGTCCTTTTTTATAGTCGAGAGGAGGACCCTGGCCTCTGAATCCTATTGGTCCAGTCTTGCCTCTCTTTTTATTCAGATTTTAAAAAAGTGTGGGAACCATCAAAATTGGAAGGAAACACAACTTTATTCACTAACTTGACATCAAAACAAGAATCTACTGAAAGCTATTTTTATTGGAACGTTTATTACTATTGGAGGTGTCCGCACCCCTGGGGCTTTAAAACTCAGGTTTGCAAATTGGTGTGATCAATCACTCTCTGCTTACTTTTAATTATCGAAAGCAGGTCCTAAGGGACATGTCAAAATATAGAAAGATGAAAAGATTTCAGGAAAGTTAGGAAATATGCCTACTAAACCAAGCATAGGAGGAGCAAAAGCACGTCATATTCCTGTCAAACCACACAGGAACCACACGCATCGATTCTTGTCAAACCGCACATGTATGGTGGCCGAATAATCGATTATAGCCAAATAAGAGAAGATGGCCAACAAAGAAGAGGCGGCCGAACTATCGGGTAACACTATCACCGATTCCTTTATATTTCTACATACTGTCAAGAAACAAGTGTATTTATGCAAAGTATGCGACTGTACAAATATTTACAACAACTTAACGAATGGATCTAAATTAGAAGATAATGTGAAAAATACAGATCCTAAGTGGATCTAAACTCCAAGATCATTGGCTTGAATGCTTGCACTCCAAACTACATAAGCTAGGAATTGGCAACACATTCTATGCTACCTAGAATGCAAAGAACTTGATCAAAAAGCATTTATCACAAATGTAAACTTCCATAAACATCAAGTGCGGCCCAAAATAGCATTATACAGTCCATAATACATCAGCCTATCACTTTTGGAAAGCACCTAAGATCATACACAATAGCTTGAAGACAATACACACAACAATGCTCTCAATGGAGGAAGAAACAATGACAATGATCTATTGATCTCAATGAAGCATACAAAAGGTTTCTCCAACCTGTTCTCCACGACTTCCCTACTATTTATGGATGAGGAAGATGACTCTCTCTCCTCTCTCTAGAAGGTACTTGACCCTAGATATTCCCTATATAGGAAAAATAGCTAAAAATGGCTTATATGACCAAAATACATCAAAATGGTCTCATTTTGAAGGGTATGAAGTTTGAAACTTCATCATACTGAAAAAATACAGTAAATAAAAACATTGTGGCCTGGTTCACACGTGCAAAACTCCAGAACCAAAACTATTTACAATTTTAGCCAATTTAGGTCTCAAACTAGCTAGGAAATGTTGACAATTTTCACACTCCCTCTTCAACATTGGATGCTAGTTTCAACATAGTCTTTGAGCACATTCCAAGATTAGATCTATGCATTAAATATAGGTCCTTTCCCAATGGTTTGGTGAAGATATCAGCCACACACTCCTTTGAAGAGACATGTTGAAGCTCCACCTCTTTGGCAATGACTTGATCTCTCACAAAATGGTGAGCAATCTCAATGTGCTTGCTCCTTGCATGAAAAAACAGGATTGCTTGCCAAGCTTTGGGCTGAAAGGTTATCACAAAGTATGATTGGAGTCTTCTCTGGTTCCAGCAAGTGAAGATCCAATAACATCCTCTTGATCCAAAGAATCTCCTTGGTGCATGTTGTTAATGCCTTGTACTCGGCTTCGGTGGAAGATAGAGAGATAGTTGGTTGCTTCTTTGATAGCCATGAGACCACTCCATCTCCAAGATAGATTGCAAAGGCACTTGTTGACTTCCTATCCATTTGATCACCTGCAAAATCTGAATCTGAAAATCCACAAAGGTTAGGTGTAGTACCTCCATACAAGATGCCAAAATCTCTAGATCCCGAGATGTATCTAAGTACTCTCTTTCCTAGCTTCCAATGAGCCTCACTAGGATCTTGCATAAATTGACTTAGTTTACCAACCACAAAGCTTAGATCAGGTCTTGTGATGGTTAACCATATAAGAGATCCTATTAGCTTTCTATAGAGAGTAATGTCCTTGAAGGATCTTTCATTACTTCTTGTAGTTAGCTTTACATTTGATTCCATAGGAGTAGAAACAACTTTACAATCTTCCATATGAAACCTTTTTAGAATAGAGTTAACATACTTTTCTTGACATATGAATGTAGATTTAGAAGTTCTAATAATCTCTATTCCTAAGATATAATGAAGTTTACCAAGATCTTGAATTTCAAACTCTCTTTTGAGTGCCATCTTGATTTCATCTATATCTAGATTGTTACCACCACTTAAGATAATGTCATCAACATAGATCAAAAGTAAAGTGATATCATTTTCATTCAATCTAAAGTAGAGAGAATGATCATACTCACTCATAACAAAGTTTTGAGAAAGTAAGAAGGAATTGAGCTTAGCATACCAACTCCTTGGTGCTTGCTTTAGCCCATACAAACTCTTTTGGAGATAGCACACATGATTAGGCTCATCATGTGAAACATAGCCCTCGGGTTGCTCCATGTAAATATCTTCTTCAAGATCACCATTCAAGAAGGCATTAGTAACATCCATTTGCCACATATCCCAATCATAAAGAGTTGCAAGAGAGATTAGGATTCGAATAGTTACCATCTTTGCCACGGGTGCAAAGGTCTCATCATAGTCAATACCATATTCTTGAGCATACCCCTTTGCCACCAACCTTGCCTTGTACTTGTTGATTGATCCATCTTGATTTGTCTTGATCTTGAAGATCCACTTACAACCAATTGCCTTCTTGTCCTTTGGAAGCTTTACCAACCTCCATGTGTTGCTTTTGATGAGTGCTTGATGCTCATGATCCATGGCTTGGATCCATTCCTTCTTTTGAATTGCTTCACCTACACAAGTTGGTTCATCAAAAGAGGTAAGAAAAGCAAAGTTAGAGTTGTCCACCACTTGCTTTCCTTTTTCATCATAGGTTAGCCTTGATGGCTTAGCCCTTTGCCTTTGAGTCTTCCTTGAAGTTTGCTTTGGAGTGGCATCTCCATCTTCATCCAAGACATCTTGCACATCATGATGATTAGTAGGCACATCAACATCAACATCAACAACATTGGAAACATTCTCTTCATGAAAGATGACATCCCTACTTATGACAACTTTCTTTGTAGAAGGAATGTACACTTTGTAAGCCTTGCTTACTTCACTATAGCCAACAAACACACCCTTCTTTGATGAAGGATCTTCTTTAGTTCTATCATCAAGTGTGATATTGACAAAACATGTACATCAAAAGATCCTACAATGCTTGACACTCGGCCTTCTACCATAAAGAACCTCATGAGGAGTTTTACCATCCAAGGAAGCACTTGTCCATCTATTACATAGATAGTTAGCACATGCTAAAGCTTCCCCCAAAAAAGACTTAGCAAGATTAGCATGTAGTCTCATTGCCTTGGCACATTCACAAAGGGTTCTATTCTTCCTCTCGGCCACTCCATTCTGTTGTGGAGTCCTAGGACTAGACATCTCCCTCTTAATCCCATGTGCTATACAAAAGTCTTTGAACCTATTTGAGGTGTATTCCCCTCCATTATCAGATCTTAAGCATTTGATCTTTGTATTGAATTGGTTTTCTATTTCATTCTTGAACTTGACAAATGCAGCAAACACTTCATCCTTACTTTTAAGAAGATAGATCCAAGTATACCTACTAAAGTCATCAATGAAAGTTGCATACATCTTTGCCCCACCATTGCTAGTTGTACTAGAAGAATGAATATCAGAATGCACAAGTTGAAAAGCTTCTTTAGATCTAGAAGTAGATCTAGAATAAGCAAGTCTATGAGATTTGGACAAGGCACAATGTTCACAAACACTATTGTTTGCAACAAGACTTTTAGGGAGACCAAGAACAAGCTCTTTCTTTGCCATTACCTCCAAAGATTTGAAGTTGGGATGGCCCAACCTCTTGTGCCAAACTTCTTGGTTTGTCAATTGCTCCCTAGCCATACATCCTTCATGATTAGAGATCACACATGCATCAAGCTTGAAAAGTTTACCATGCCTCCTACCTTGAGCAATCAAGGATCCACATTTACTTATCAAACATGCATCTCCAATGAACTCCACATCAAGTCCTTTGTCAATCATTTGACTTACACTAAGCAAATTCTTAGTGATTGAAGGAATGTACAAAACATTTTCAAGATTTGCTTTCCTATTTGTTGAAAGGGAAATAGGAATAGTGCCTATGCCTTTGATGTCACATTGACCATCATTTGCAGTGTAGATGATGTTACCTTCTCCCTCATAAGACAATAAGGATGTAAAGTATTCCTTATGTCTTGTCATGTGAGATGAGGCTCCACTATCAATCCACCAAGGATCATTATCATCTATGTTGGCTAACAAACTTGAAGTCATAACAAGTGATTCACATGTGTTATGTTCTTCCTCATCTATTGTAAGATTTCCTTGCCTCTCTCCTTGCTCTCTTTTCTTCTTATAACATTCATTTGCAAAATGACTTTTTATCCCACAATAAAAGCACTTGAACTTTGACTTATTGTTCTTAGTAGAAGAGGAAGAGGAAGAGTGATCATCATGATCAAAGTTACCACCTTTGGACCATTTCCCTTTGCCTTTACCTTTGCCCTTGAATTTGCCTTTTGTGAAGAAAGCCTCTTCACCTCCACCTTGCAAGGATGCACCATCAAGCTTTGATTGCAACCTATGTTCTTCAGCCAATAAGATTTCTTGCAAGTCAACCACACTTGGCAAGACTCTTTGAATGGCAAAACTTTGCACAAGGTTAGCATGTTCATTTAGCAAACCATTCAACATAACTTGGACTATTTCACCATCTTTTATGTTCTCATCAATGCATGCTAAATCATCACTTAGGGACTTAACTCTCAAGATAAATGCATGAGCACTTTCACCCTCTCTTTGCCTACTAGAAAATATTTGTCTCCTTAGGGTCAATACCCTAGATGTGGACTTTGATTCAAAGAGCTTCTTTAAGGCATTCCATGCCTCACTTGCACTTTGACACTTTCCAACTTCCTTGAGAAGTTCATTTGTAACATTCATTTTAATGATATGAAGAGCCCTTTTGGCCTTCTTATCAAACCTTTGTTGCTCTTGAAGTGTGAGAGGTCTCTCTTCAATTTCTGCAACTATGTCCATGAGTTCATTCAACTCAAGTAAGGACTCCATCCTCACTTTCCAAGTAGAGTAGTTTGATGAACTCAACCTTTCACTAGACTCTAGCATGATCCCACCATTGGAAGCCATGATTCTAATGTTTCTTCAACTTTTAGGTTCTGTCCTAAAGCACTTAGCACTCACTTTTCTCTCAACAAATGATAGATAAAGAGATCTATGAAGATTTAGGACCCTAAAACACTTCTATCTTGAACCTAGATGGTTTCCAAGCATAGAAAGGAAGATTGAAACACATGCAACACTTTGCACACACTAAGAATGGATTACAAAATCAAACCAACCTGAACACACTCTTGCTTAAGCTCTCAAACTTTCCAGCAAGTGACCAAATCAAGTTATGGTGTGAAGAGTTACTTGCATTCTTAGAAAATACCCAAAACTAGGATGCCAAGATTACCTAGTAATGAACAAACTTGATCAACATATGATCAACACACTAAGATATTGATTCAACCTGTAAAACCACATGTAAACCACACTTCTAAAAGTTTATAAACTCTAGCAAGTGATAAATACAAGATTTAGAGGTGAATGAATGAGCACACTTAGTGAATCACAAGACTAGCTTCACTATCTTGTCAAATCTTGGTGTTTAGATGTAGATCTAAGATCACTTCACATGAGAATGTTCCTCAACCTGTTAAGAACCTGAAAACACACTTGCATAATGGTTAACACCTTCCAGCAAATGCTCCAATCAAATTACATAAGGAGAGTTACTTACATGCTCAACAAAGTACACCAAAATTTATGCCAAAATTGATGACAATCTTTACAATATGCTCTTCACAATGGAGCTTACAATATGTTCACCCAAAAAAGGGGATCTTTCATCCAAATGGGAGCTTTGCTCAGCCTTTAGGAGAATTACAACTCACTCAAAAGAGCATTTGTCATCCACTTAAGGAGAAGTTTCATCCACTTAAGGAGAGTGTTCATCCAAGAATGGAGATTGTCAACAATAGGATTGAAAAGAACATTGTTAGTATTGAATATGCACAAGCCTCACAATCACAAATGATTAGGTGTTATGATCTGATCCAAAATAGTTTCTTTTCAGCCTCTGATCTTCAATAGACCTGAAATATGCTTTTGATCCACAAGTTCAACTCACAAAACAAAGGTTAGTAAGATTTGATCAACAAAGCAATGCAAAATCATGCTAGAACTTGATCAAACATCCAAATATCACCAAAAATGGAATACTTACTGTAAATAGAAGCCAACCAGCTCTGATACCATGTGAAAAATACAGATCCTAAGTGGATCTAAACTCCAAGATCATTGGCTTGAATGCTTGCACTCCAAACTACATAAGCTAGGAATTGGCAACACATTCTATGCTACCTAGAATGCAAAGAACTTGATCAAAAAGCATTTATCACAAATGGAAACTTCCATAAACATCAAGTGCGGCCCAAAATAGCATTATACAGTCCATAATACATCAGCCTATCACTTTTGGAAAGCACCTAAGATCATACACAATAGCTTGAAGACAATACACACAACAATGCTCTCAATGGAGGAAGAAACAATGACAATGATCTATTGATCTCAATGAAGCATACAAAAGGTTTCTCCAACCTGTTCTCCACGACTTCCCTACTATTTATGGATGAGGAAGATGACTCTCTCTCCTCTCTCTAGAAGGTACTTGACCCTAGATATTCCCTATATAGGAAAAATAGCTAAAAATGGCTTATATGACCAAAATACATCAAAATGGTCTCATTTTGAAGGGTATGAAGTTTGACACTTCATCATACTGAAAAAATACAGTAAATAAAAACATTGTGGCCTGGTTCACACGTGCAAAACTCCAGAACCAAAACTATTTACAATTTTAGCCAATTTAGGTCTCAAACTAGCTAGGAAATGTTGACAATTTTCACAGATAATAGGGATGGAGAGGATAGAAATCCAACACACTGGGACTGTCACCAAATTCGTAGTGGGGGCATGTTAAAAGATTCTGGTGAAGATTCTTCTAACGGATTTTGAATGCTAAAATAGTCTAACAGATATCAAATGACGGAATCAAGCTGCAAAACTACATTAACGAGCATTGACAAATCACCAAGAAGGAGTTCCAGAATCCATATATACCGGGAACGCAAATATTAGGAAATTCGACAAGTCGCAGACCGGCCAATGAGCGAAAACAAAACCCAGCGCCTGACCAACATATCTTACTGCGATGAGAATAAAAGCATGGTTGAGTCACCATAAAAACTCATATCTATTTGTAATATAATGTCAGAGACCCTTAGAAGGTGCATGTTGGAAAGAGGGGGGTGAAACAAAAATAAATAAAAAAGAAACGAACTCGAAACTCGAAGAGAAATGAACTCGAATGAAAAATGTTCGTGCGTAGTGGAATAAGCTATCTCACTCCTTCCTCAAGCATAACTATGTCTATCAGACTCGAACACAACATTAGTGAAAGAAATCACATTAGATCTGATTACGTAGCCAAACGTTAACCATCAAAAATATCAAAAAGATAATTTGTCGCTAATAGCTAGACAAATTATTAGTCGTGAATTATTCGTGAAGAGTTAGACTCCTCGTGCTACCAGTCTTGACTTCCTTCGATCATTTCCTCAATTGGCATTGTACTTGATCTTGAAGTTCCATTTGCAATCAATAATATTGCAACCAATAGGAGCTTCGACTAGTGACCACATGTGGCTCTTGATTAGAGAGGAATACTCTCTGTCCATGGCTTCTCTCCAAAGATCAGAGTCTGGTTGGCTAAGTGCCTCTTCGACTGTTGTCGGTTCCTGTATCAAGAGACATGCAGACTCAGGAGTATACCTTGTGGGCTGTGTGCGCACTCAGCTTGATCTTCTGGGAGGAATCGACCGATGAACCACTCCTAGGACTTGTTGCTGGGTAGCTACAATGTCTTCATCTGATTCGCTATCGAATAGTGGGTCGACAATGGACACGCTTGAGCCTGAAGCTCGGATAGTCGTGTCAATGGCAGGTGATGAAGGTTCTCTTGGAACAATATCTTTGTCTTTGATGTCGACGAACTGATCCTCGATAAATACCGTATCCCGGTTGTACAAGATTCGTTGGGTATCGGGATCATACAGTTTGTATGTGTTATCAGATGAAGTATATCAAATCAGGATGGTCTTGAGACCTTGGAAGTCGAATTTCTTCCTCGTGTCTTTCAGGATCTACACATAGGCAACGCATCCGAACACTCTTAGGTTCTTCACATAAGGATTAGAGCCTGTCCACAACTCATGGGGTGTTTTGCCAGAGAGGGCCTTGGTCGAACATCTGTTCTAGATGTAACCTACACTGGAGACAGCTTCGGCCCATAAGCTCTTGGGTAGCGATGCAGGCGCTAGCATACATTTAGCTGATTCAACCAAAGTACGGTTCTTCCTCTCATCTAAGCCATTTGACTGAGCACTGTAAGGAGTGATGAATTGCTGCTCAATGCCTTGGCGTTGGCAGTACTCCTTAAATTCAGTAGAGATGTACTCTCCACCATTGTCTGATATTAAGACCTAAATCGTCCTTCCAGTCTCTTTTTCTGCACGCTCCTTGAAGATTCTGAAGCAATTGAAAGCTTCTAATTTCTTCTTGATAAAATACACCATCATCCTTCTGTGGAATTCATCAATAAAAGCTATAAAATACTTTGCATCTTTCAGAGAAGGATTCTTCATTGGGCCACAAATGTCTGAATGCATAGTGTCTAACAATCCTCTACAGTATGTTGATGGCTTGATCTAAATGGTTTCCTAGTCTGTTTACCAACTAGACAGTCTTGACAGACAGGTAACTCGACTTTATCACTAGGATAGTCTAGATCAAGAACAATAGAATGTTTAGACATTTGTTGTATAGCAGCATGATTCAAGTGACCAAGTCTATAATGCCAAAGTAAACTTTTATTTGCTTGGATAGAATTACTGAGTGCCTGACTAGAGGCAGAAAAGCAATGACTTAAGAGCTAGATTGATAATTAGTCGTGAATTAGTCACAAAAAGCTAGACTGATAATTAGTCGTTTTATTCGCCTGTCTTATTTTACATGTAAATATGCAGACTGTGCGACAACACAAGTAAAATACAGTAGCATGAATGGAGGCAGATTAACATAAGATTTAGGAGAGTAGAGGAGATAAATTCAACAGTGCACTGTAGTCGTAAGCCTACAACATGAGAAGTAGAAATAGGTCTATGCTCTAATGGGCCTAAAATAAGAAAGGAAAGTAGTTAAAAATGGACTTTGGTTTAAAACTATTTGTAAACTCAAGTTCTTATGACACATGGTTTTTGGAGCACTAAAAACCCTAATCGTAATGCATTTCATTTCTTGGAAATTTTACTACTTATAATTGTTTTCAGTCCACATTAAAAAAAAACATAAATTTTTAGTGGTAAGTCTAACTTCAGCGGAGTTTAGTACGTTACAAAGCGCTCAACGAGTGCTTTCAAATAATATGCTACATGACATACTTCCAAGCTATGGTTAAAAAGTTATGGCAAGTCATAAGTATGAAATTTTTATTAATCATTATTTTTTGAGTCCACATTAAAAGTGACATAATTTTTTTGTGGTAAGTCCAATTTTAGTGAGATTTGGTGCGTTATAAAGCGCTTGACGAGCGCTTTCCATTGATATCTTACATGACATACTTTTGAGGTACGGTTAAATGGTTATTGCAAGTCAAAAGTATTAGTTGAAAATAGTGTATAATAATACAAAAGTGCATGTCTACCCAAAAAAGGTAGTGTCATAAGATGTACCATGTTGTACCACCAAACCATTCTTTGATCCGCTTTCACATTCTAGAATGATCGTTAGCGCTAGCTCTTGCTTTCATCCATCTAATTCACAAAATCACACATTAGTAAAATAGGTGTTAGAAATACCTTGGAAGTGATCATTAAGATCCATTAGGTAGGTTTTACTTTCATTGATCCCCTCCCTTGAGAAGATAAGCCTCAAGAGGAGAAGATCTAGAGCCAAAGAAGCTTAGATAATCCAAGAAGAGGATCATAGCAAAACCAAAACCCCAAAAAGAGATAAAAAAAGGAAGAACCATCACCCCCTCTCTAAGCCACTCCATCTTTAGATCCAACACCAAGATTGACACCCTTGGTAGGCTTACATCCCATCTTAGATTCGTAGTTTAACCCCCTCCTTGGATCGAAGCCCATACTACATCGATACTCACCCGGTTGGAGATCCAAGACCCTTCTTTGCCCTCTTGATCACACCAATTAGGGAGGCATAGAAAGGGTCCAACAAGGACATTGGTTACGTTCATCGAAAGAAAAATTGAATTTGTAAATGCTTCAAAGAACTCAAAGCTAATTATGAAATTCAAACTAGCAAATACCATCACTTGAAAGTCCATTTGTTTTATCACATTTGTTGATGACTATTCTAGGTAGACATCGGTCATGTTCATCAAAAGACAAACTAAATTTGTGAATGCTTCAAAGAACTCAAAACTAACTATGAAATTCAAACTAGGAAAAAGCCTCAAGGCACTTCAAATTGATGGAGGGAAAAAATGCATTCCTACAAAATAGAGAAATGGCATTGATGAAACAAAAGCCAAAACCCGAATGGATACAATCAGGTTGATGATGAATTTCACAAAGCTATGCACAAAGTCTTTGGACTGAAGTTGTAGCCACCAACTTCTTGAGCTTGGTTTGAAAGAGCTAATTCTTATTTGATTCAAATAAACTTGATCTTTTACTACTGTTGCCAACATAAATGTTGATATAAAGCATTTCAATTCGAGATATTTGACTATTGCCCACTATGTAGTTGATACATTAGTTCTTAGTAGTAGCTCAAGTAGTACAAGGGATTAAATCAAACCTTCATATAGAGTTTGATATTTTAGTTCTTAAAATCAGTATATTCAGGGTAACAAAGGCATGACATTGTGCTACAATGGTAATATTTCTGAAGCTAGAACAACTTATGGATAGACTTCTCATACTGGAGACATGATTAAGATTCTAGAAAGACCACCTTATACCAATACTCCTATCTGGCAAAAGTCCCAATTTTGGCCACCAAAGAAGTTAGTTGGATTAAGTTATTATTGCATGATTTATTTTTATAACAGCTTCTTCTTTGTCTGCGAATTCGGCTATTCTTTGTGCTGTGCTAGTTTCTGGTCTTGCTTTGATTTCTTCGGGCCTTTATTTTTCTCCTGCTTAGTCATGCTCTTGTTGGTGTGCAAAGCATGAGAATCAGCTGAGGAACTAGATGCTTCGTTCCTCCGCGTATTTTCCTGCAACAACATTATAATGACTCTCGAAAGAGTCAATTTTGGATGTGTCATGATGATCTTCACCCAGCTGTCATATGAGCTTGGCAGGCTTGTAAGAAGTGGCATCACTGTGTCTTGATCGTCTATGACAGATCCGATAGCGGCCATTTGCTTCAACAGGTTCTTGAGTTGGTTGATGCGATTCTGCAAGAAATCACCATTCGCCATCTTGAGCAAGTAGAATTTCTTCTTGAGATGTAGCTTCGAAGCTATATCTCGCACTTCGTATAATGTGCTCAAGATGTCCCAGACTTCTTTAGATGTATGGGCTTTGGATACGTGGTCGATTTGAGTATCCGAAGATTGAGGATGGTCGACGTGAATGCCTTTCCATCCTTCAGCTTCCATCTGGAGATTGCTGTGTCATCAACATCGGGTTTCCCTTCTGCACCTGTAACTACAACTCCTTAGCCATTAGCACTATTTTCATCTTAGATTTCCACAGATGGTAATTGGCTCCATCAAGCTTGTCCATGATAGGACTGGCTTGCCCTTGGGAATCCATATGAAAGATTAGTCTAGGTGATAGGAATAATTATCAATGACTTAAGTATGAAAATCTGGTGCTAAATTACAGAACAAGAAGACAAATACTCTATCAACTAGTAGAGTCTTGTTACTATGGAACCTTATCAGGCTACAGAATAGCTCTGATACAATGCTGGAAAGAGGACGTGAACTGAAGATTACTCAAAAAGAAACGAACATGAAAAGAAACGAACATGAAAAGAAGCGAACTCAAAACTCAAAGAGAAATGAACTTGAAAAGAAGTGAACTCGAAACTCGAAGAGAAACAAACTCGAATGAAAAATGTTTGTGCATAGAGGAATAAGGTATCTCACTCTTTCCTCAAGCATGACTACGCCTATCAGACTCGAACAGAACATTAGTGATAGAAATCATGTTTGACGTGATTATGTAGCCAAACGTTAAGTATCAAAAACATCAGAAAGATAATTTGTCGCGTACAACTAGAAAAATTATTAGTCGCAACTTATTTGTGAAAAGCTAGACTGATAATTAGTCGCGAAAAGCAAGACTAAATATTACTCATGAACAGCTAGACTAATAATAATTCGCGAAGCTCAGACTACCAGATTAAGTAATAAGAAAGCCAAATAAAATGTAGAAAAGCATTGAAATATTGACAAAAATCTGAATGCAGAACAAACAAAGCTGAATTCAGATTAAGTATAACGAAATATGCATGCCAATAATGCAGGTGAGCACAAAACAATAGCGGACATAATTGCTTGCTTCACAAAGCTAATCACATATTTTGTAAAAGGTGATGAACCTATTACTGACAATACATCTGGAAGAAAAGAATCAATGTGCGAAAGCATCTACAATATTTGTCTCTAATTATCAGTGATGTTGCGCAGGTGAAGAAAGTACAAAAGTGGATGTGTTGTCTGTGGGAGATTGTGGGTGGTTGTTGTCGATGTCAAATCTGATTGCACAATACATGAGATGAGCGTGAGAAGGCCGCGATGTCAGCCTTCGCTAAAGTTAATGTTGATGAAACTGCGAAAAATGTGACACTCTCACAAATGCCTTAAACACTGATTTACAACGTACCTTCGTTTTTTCTATAAGGGCACCTTTGGCATTTGTAAGGCAGTGTCGCCTTTTTCTCCTGTGGAAATTTACTTGTATTTATGCAGACAGTCGCGTTTTATTCGCCTGTCTTATTTTACATGTAAATATGCAGACTGTGTGACAACACAAGTAAAATACAGCAGCATGAACGGAGGCAGATTAACATAGGATTCAGGAGAGTAGAGGAGATAAATCCAACAGTGCATTGTAGTCGTAAGCCTACGACATGAGAAGTAGAAGTAGGTCTATTCTCTAATGGGCCTAAAATAAGAAAGGACCCAAAGTAGTTAAAAATGGAATTTGGTTTAAAACTATTTGTAAACTCGAGTTCTTATGACACATGGTTTTGGGTGCACCAAAAACCCTAATCGTAGCTTTGTCTATAAGTAGGGATGTGACACAATTTGTGATTTACTTTTCATTGTCAAGGATAGCGATTGAGAGAGAGAAGAGAAGCCTCCTCCTATTTTTTCTTACATTGTGAAGCCCTCCTCTTTTGCTATTGTATGACTGATTGTGGATGAGTGAATGCTTGAATGTTTTTGTTAATCATGCTAGGCTAAAAGCATGGTTTGGTGGCACAAAAAAAGAACCCAGTTTTCATTGTACATTTTGGAGATTTTACTACTCATAATTGTTTCCAGTCCACATTTTAAAAAAAACATATATTTTTAGTGGTAAGTCCAATTTCAGCGCAGTTTAGTACGTTAGAAAGCGCTCGACAAGTGCTTTCAGATGATATTTTACATGACATATTTCCGAGCTACAGTTAAAAAGTTATGGCAAGTCAAAAGTATGAGAATTTTATTAATCATAATTTTTTGAGTCCACATTAAAAGTGACATAATTTTTTTGTGGTAAGACCAATTTCAACAAAATTTGGTGCATTAGAAAGCCTTGACAAGCGCTTTCTATTGACATGTTAGATGACATACTTTTGATATACGGTTAAAAAGTTATTGCAAGTAAAAAGTATTAGTACAAAAGAGCATTTCTACCCAAAAAAGTGCCATGTTGTACCACCAAACCATGCTTTTAGACACTATCACATTCTAGAATGATCATCAGCGGTAGCTCTTGCTTTCATCGATCTAATTCACAAAATCACACATTAGTAAAATAGGTGTTAGAAATCCCTTGGAAGTGATCATTAAGATCCATTAGGTAGGTTTTACTTTCATTGCTCCCCTCCCTTGAGAAGATAAGCCTCTATTGAATTTGTAAATGCTTCAAAGAACCCAGAGCTAATTATGAAATTCAAACTGGCAAATACCATCACTTGAAAGGGCCATTTGTTTTATCACATTTGTTGATGACTATTCTAGGTAGACATCGGTCATGTTCATCAAAAGAAAAACTAAATTTGTAAATGCTTCAAAGAACTCAAAGCTAATTATGAAATTCAAACTAGGAAAAAGCCTCAAGGCACTTCAAATTGGAGGGAAAAAATGCATTCCTACAAAATAGAAAAATGGCATTGATGAGACAAAAGCCAAAACCCTAATGGATACAATTAGGTTGATGATGAATTTTACAAAGCTACGCACAAAGTTTTTAAACTGAAGTTGTAGCCACAAACTCCTTGAGCTTGGTTTGAAAGAGTTAATTCTTATTCGATTCAAATAAACTTGATCTTTTACTACTGTTGCTAGCATAAATGTTGATATAAAGCATTTCAATTCGAGATATTTGACTATTGCACACTATGTAGATGATACATTAGTTCTTAGTAGTAACTGAAGTAGTACAAGGGATTAAATCAAACCTTCATATAGAGTTTGATATTTTAGTTCTTAAAATCGGTATATTCAGGGTAACAAAGGCATGACATTGTGCTACAATGGTAATATTTCTGAAGCTAGAACAACTTATGGATAGACTTCTCATATTGGAGAAGTGATTAACATTCTAGAAAGACCACTTTAAACCAATACTTCTATCTAGCAAAAGTCCCAATTTTGGCCACCAAGGAAGTTTTTTGGATTAGGTTATTATTGCATAATTTAATTTTATACTACATATTTTATAATGTTTTTTCGAATAAAATTTAAAACATTTGCATGTTAATTCTTGAGAGTATTGAATTTTATATCGCTCAATGTATATGATCCAGCAATATCATTTCTATTTTGAAGAAATACTCTACCTCTTGTAACACTCTACATTTAACCTACAAAATTACTCACAAATTATGAGAGTCTGCAGATTTACTCATAAAATGAAGGTGTCTACAAATTTACTCGTTAAGCTGGACAATTTGTAGAAATACACGATATTATGCTAAAGGTAATACATCTATATGATATATTGAATATGCGTACCTATGCTTTTGTAACTTGATGGAGAGTATAAATTTTGTATATAATGCCATTATTGCAATTAAGTGGCCAACAAAATATAGATCATCATCTAGCTAGTAGACTCATGCACACATTATGATAAGCATTAAAGCAAATCCTATACAATAATGTCATCAATTAGACTCAAGTCATTGTTGTCTGAACACCATCACCATGGTGTACTTTATTCACATGAATAAGCTATTAAGCTTCAAGCCATGCACAAATGAACTAAAAAATTCCAATTGGTTTTGAATGGGTAAAAACCCAATGAATTCAGTTCATTGACTGTTCAGATCTGCCCATTGTTTCCGGATCCAGATTCCAGATATCTCTTGCACTCACAAATAATAAACTATCTCTCTCTCTCTCTCTCTCTCTCTCTCTCTCTCTCTCTCTCTGCATTTTATCCATGTTTTGAGACTCCTTTCTCTACCTCCGCTGTGTGTGAAAGTGCATCCAAGAAAATTCAACATGATTTATGATGTAGTGATGCTGCTCACTTTCAAGTCCACTGTCCACTGCTCCAAGGATCCCTCAAGAAAGTCATAGTGTGCTCCATGCAATGAAACTTTCCCATCTCTCACCGCATCTCTCACCCATGGAAATGTCAGTAGATTTGTCAATGACAGTTTCACAGATTCCTGCATAGTACAACCAATTCTTCCTCATCATTTTTATCTTCATCAATCTTACAACAGACGTAATTGGGATCACAGTACTAGGAATCCACGTGTGCTTCAAAGATTTTGATGAGCAGAATTTAGGTTCACCTTTTCACAGTGTGTACACTGTTTTCCAATATCTGCATCAGCCATGGTTGCTAAAGTGCGAGCACAGGCAGGTTCACCGATTCGTATCCAGCTTTCAATGAAGTCACTGGGTACAAATTTGCATAGTTGATCTTGCATCAGGGCTGTTAGTTCTTATTTGTACTTCGTTCAGTAAGACCTGAAGTAGCTATTCTATAGCTACACCACGGCAAAAGAGCTTTACTACTAGGGCTGACGAGAAATTGTACCTCCAGGGTTTTCCATTGACGCAATGTGAGATAAGAGCATGGATGCCTCCGCAGCGACTATGCCCAATCACTAGTATGTTTGACACCTGCACAAGACAATCGACCATGAAAATTTGGTGATAAAGAAAAATAACGACTGCATGCCTGTTGGATCGGATCATGGGCAGCTCAGCATTTAAACAGCAAAAGAATTTATTCTCTTAAGACGTCACTATAGCTCACCTTCAGGTGCAGCACACCATACTCTAGAGCTGCACTACTTCCAGGATAGCCTGACTGCATGACAGAAAGGGGCTCATGAGCGAATCTTTCGATAGAGGTTTAGTTGCTTAGAGTACCTCTTTGCTTAACATACCTAGACAGATTCTGTGCAGCTGAGCGTAATAGTATTTATGGAAATTAGGGGCTTGTAGAGAAACTACCTTATCCCAAGGAGGGATCATGTTGGCAACATTTCTTACAACAAATGCCTCTCCTGGCTCAAATCCCAAAATTGTAGTGGGGCAAACACGAGAATCTGAGCAGGCAAACACCATAAACTGCAAAATCCAAATGCTTCTTGTTGTGACATTATCATCTGCTACAACCCAGATCATCCATCCTACAAATATTCTGAATCTGTATGGAAAGCCAGTGCACATGACAATACGACGTTGGTTCAAGGGTACATTACCCTCGGGCTCTGGCCTTTCTTCAGTTGGTTGAACAATTCGGGCTGCTTCCTGCAAAAATCGTGAAGATAAAAGCTTTTTGTATGCGTTTTCCATTTGCAATTGGAAGAGAAGGAATGAAGGCATTAGGAAAATTTCTGTGCAGTGTTGAAGCCTTATATATATCACAGATGGATTGCACGTCCCTGTGTGTAGAACAAACGAACTTTACACGATGTATAGCAGCAATGATGTGATTAAAAGCTTACAAGAATTTTTGTGTCTTAAATTTCAAGCTCACTGAATTCTTCAGCAAGTTGCTCAAGCCGTGTTGCGAGAAGGTTGCGAAGACTGGGCTTCTCCCTGCGCATAATTCAAAAGGCGCCGGAAGTATCTTAGAGCAACTAGAACTCTCAGAATAAGCATCTTGATTGTCCAGATAGCCAAGAAGCGGATCGATCTAAGAAATCAACAATCACAATGGATGAACGGCGTGAAACATAGTCGGCTAGAAGCATGAGTAGTTAGGGGTGTAAGAAAACGGTTATTACTTTGATAATTTAAGAATCTTTTGCTGGGATTCCTCAAACATGTCCGCTGCCGCCATTTGATCCCACTGCTGCAATCACTGATCAGAAGCAAGAGCCAAAAATTGCTAAGAACTTTGACAAATTAGCAGTTTAGTATATAATATTTGTGATCTACAGTTGCTAGATATGGATCGATGTACTGTTGATAATCCGGTACGCTTGACTAGTTCCGCATTTAATGCAGATGAGCGAAAAGTCTCCCTAATTTCCACTTTGAAATGTACAGCCAGAAGTATGGTGAGGAGAATAACCTGAGAATAGATTTTCCTGTCCGCAAACGGAATATGCAATCCTGGAAAGCTCAGTCGGTGCTCAGCTCAAGGAAAGTGGAACTGTACTGAAAAGTTGCAACGTTAGCCCTGCATGTTTCAACAGTATCGATCAGGACAACGATCCAAAATGGTGAAGCACTGAAGGTACTGCCTGGAGAGGCGGGGTGAAAGAAGAAAATACCCGAAATTACACAGTCAAACACGATATCAGATTTCTAATTAGAAGGTGTATATATCAGGCTGCAGGTAGCTGAGCTGATAAACTATAATTAAGCAGCCAAGCAAGTGCATAATACCGACTTCTTCCTCTGGACTTACTAGCGCATTCTGAGAAAGCATAGCCAATTCCGCGATCCTATCAGATGTTCTATTCCTTGCACTTACAACCCATATTAAAACGGGGGAGCGTAAGCCCGCAAGGGTGATGCGGCAACCATCCACCGGTAGGTGGGCTGGCCGTACCACCCATCCCACAGGGGGATGGGCTCTGCACCCTCACGTGGGGTGCATGCACTCTCACGTGGGGGTGCGTGGGGTTGCATGGCATCGAGTGAAACAAGAATATACTCAACATTAGGTCTCCTGTTTTTATATGTGGTTTTCTTGAACAGGGGAAGCGTAAACTGCAACCCCACTTGAGGGTGCACAGCCCATCCCACCGGTTTTAGACAGATTTTTTGATAAGCCTCCAAATCAACACAGACATAGACGACGTAATAGAATTAGTGTTGTTCTAATGTATACATAGAATCAACATGCTTATGAGATAAAAGAACACGTGTCAATCACATGGGATTGGACAAAAATGTGGACAGGTGTTTGTGAATAACAAAAATAAATAAATAAAAAAAAAGCAACGTGTCTTTGTGCTTAAGCTAGGGCAAAATCTAGGTAATGCCTCCAAGATGCAAGGCAACCTACCTCTCTGTCTCTCTCTCTCTCCAGTACCTCACTCTATCGCTATATCGCTATTTCTCTCCTCACAATTAGAAAACCCTAAAAAATTGAAAAAATTGCACCCTCTCTCTCGTGATCCTCTCTTCCTCTCTCTTCCCATCGTGATCTCATACATTCTCTCTTCAGAAACTTCTTGCCATCTGCCATTGTGATTTTATACTCTCTCTGTAGAAACTTCTTAAAACACGCGTTTTCTTACTTCAACGGATGTTCAACCGTCTTTCAATTGCCCGTGGACCAATGAGGCGCTCCGAGACACATTTTCTTCACAACAGCCTACATTCTTCTTCTTCTTCTTCTCTCTCTCTCTCTCTCTCTCCAACACCTCACTATATGCTATTTCTCTCTTCACAACTAGAAAACCTTACAAACCCGAAAAAATCGCACCCTCTCTTGCGATCCTCTCTTCCTCTCTCTTCCCATCGCGATTTTATGCATTCTCTCTCGAGAAACTTCTCTTTCTAGAAGTTTCAAAAAATACATGTTCTCTTTAAGTGATTTTCAACTGCCTTTCAATTGCCCAAATTGTTCTACAAGACCAACTCTTGCAAATGATAACTCTGATGTCACAATTTTATGTTCACACGAAGAAAATGTAAGAAAATATAACAAATACGCATTGCAAAAAATCTTTCAAGAAAATGGCATTACAAAAGTGCCCCTGAAAACAAATGCAGCAGACAAGACGGAATTGAAATCATGGCTTGAAGATTGTACATTCCATCAATTGGTGGAAATTGCGAAAAATGCAAAGGTCATGATTCTTGCAAATTTGGACATACAAAATGGAGTTGTAAATGGAGCAATTGGAACAATCGAAGACTTCATGTGGTCAAAAAATGCCAAGGAAATAGACTCTATTATAACTAAACTTGATACAACGTCCAATAGAAAAATAAAAGTTTCTCCATCCACAGTACGCAAAATTAGATATGATTCAAAAACCTACTACAAATGTACCTTCCCACTGACATTCGCATATGCCATCATAGCCAGAAATCCCAAGCACAACAATCCATGGCACTGCCATTCTTGACATTCAAAAAACATAGTGCCTAGGCCTAACCTATGTGATGATGTCTCGCGTCACCAAACGAGAACACATTTTCATCACACGTAAATTGACTCCTGACGATTTCGATCCAATATCACCTATTGTAAGTGAACAGAACATTTTGTCAATCTAATTTCTCTCTATCAATACAACTTCACCTTCCTGCCTTTCATGGAATAAAATGAAGTGCGTGCATTTTTTTAAAATTATTTCTAGTATTTATTTTCTATGTGCCATATGTAACGCACATGTTTTGCCATTTCTTCCTTCTGTTTGAAAACAGGTCATCAACATGACAACACGAGATTACGGAGGCAGAAGAGGTACATCATTTTCTTTTTGTTCTTTCATGTAATGCAATGTCCCAAAAAATGTATCCATAGCTTTTTTGCATTCTATTGTCACAGTGATATATATATTCTCGAATTCTTTGATAGTTGTTTCGCAAACTGAAAGAGAAAACAAAAACGTCAGTAGGTGTGGCTTCGGAGCAACTTGACGAGGTATGTATTTGTCCCTCCACACGACAGATGTTTCTTTTGAATGCATGTGGGATTGAACCGAGTGAATTCAAGCACAGCTTCCTCAACAACTACACAATGAGCACCTTTATTACATCGCAAAAACATGCTAGAGAAGCTTATGTGCATCAACATCATGGAGATCCTATAGAAGGTACAAAATTGTATTTGTTTTTCTTTTTTTCTCATTTTCTTTATATTCGTTATTGGCATTTTCAACTTACAAAAATGGCATGATTTCTATGTTGTATTTCTAGAATTTCTAAAGCATTTTCACAAGTTGTTTGCGATTCCAATTCCAGCCTCAATACCAACAAATCGAGCTACTATTCGACATTTCGAAGCCCACTCTGACCATGGATACTATGTGATCCGCAACTTGTACTTTGGGTAAAATACTGCAATTTCTCGCTGGAGAGAGATGACCCATGCAGAGTTGAATGCAATTAGCAATGATCTTGGAAGGTAGCCTGGGCACATCTCAAAAATAGGGGTACGCCTCCCAATTTCCATTGATTCTGTGTTAAAAAACCTTGAGAGAGAGATCCCTGACACACCAATCATTCCAATGACTAATTCACAGGTTTGTCATTTTCAGTGACTCTAAATTATATTGTTATACATACAGCTTCTTGTGCATCTAAATATCCATTGCATACTGACAAATAGCAACCCATGGATCTGCAAATTTCGCAACAAACAACTCAACTAACATCATCCAGCAGAGAGGTATGCATGCGCACCTACAATCTGTGTTCTTTAGTTCAACACGAATCTTTTTCCACCATGCAGTACTTCATAATCAAAATGGCATCTTTCTTGCAGGACCCCTCGCCTCCCCCCTTGAAAAAGGCGCGAACAAGCACATCACACTATACAAAATAGCATCACGTGTCGGCAAGAAGGTCTACATTATTGGACAAACCACCAACTTACATAGGCATGTTCAAGAACATGCTCGGAAGCCACCCAAGAAATTGCTTTTTGACAAGACACATAGTAGTTTTTTTATGTCTTTCATGTAAAAATACTAGAAATTGTCGAAGTTCATTCAGTTGCAAATAGATTAGAAAACTTTTATATCAAGTTGTACAAATCTCAGAACATGAAACTTTGCAATAACTTGGCTGGTCACTCTTCGGGTTCGGAAAAATATTGGTACCTTAAACAACGATCTTGCCATATGAGAAAACTTCAAAACATTGTTCCCTTGTAAATATCTGTTGTCTTTGATTCATTTTAAGCTTGTGAATATTTGCTAGCTCTTATTCATGTTGCTCTTTGTCAACATCTGCCATGATTTTGTTGTGATTTGTATGCGCTGGACAAGTTAATCAAATTCATTAAGCAGCTGGCAGGACAAAATTGCGTTGCTAGTTGTTAATACTTTGGGGTAGGGATATTGTTTAAAATGGTAGCTCACCTACTTGTTTCAAACACCCTTATAAACATATTATTATAATGTGACTCCCACATTTTACATAGATCAACTATTCAAATTTTATTTATGGACCACTTAGGACATAATAATGGGACCTCATCACTTTTACTAATTTGACTGGTTATAATTTTCAACCCTTGAAATAAAAGGTACTCATGGATGTAGTCTTCAAAATACTTGACCTTTACGGATGGAATTTTGAAAATACATAAGATTTATCAATGAAAATATAGACTTCATACTTGCATGTGCTTCATTTCAATGATAGGAGCTAGATCCAAATTCAAGATAGATTGATTTTCTCAGTTGTGAGCTGGATCTCACATTCAGTTGCTAGATTTCATAGGTTGGATCAACATTATAAGTGTTAGATCCTAGGTTGAGATAGCAAGCAACATTTTCAACTCCATCTTTGTCATTACTAGAATTTCTCAAAGTGAATATGTCCTCATCTGGTTCACATTTCTTGGAGCCTAGTGAGAGATTAACATCTTCCAATTATGCAATGTGGAAGATTAGAATGTAATCATTATTGATTCTACAAGATGTAATGGACATTGTAAGTGGAGCTGAAAAAGAACCTGCAACACCTAATGAAGCTGCAACATTCAATCCAGAATTGCTCTTCATTTCATAAAAATGAATGTCACAAATGAAGTGTTACGAGAGATCAGTACATGTACCACTGCCAAGGAGGCTTGGGACACTCTCAAAAAAATCTCTGGAATTAAGAATACTTCTAGATTGCTTACACTTAGAAATCAAAACTTTTTAGGCTATCAGAGAGTAGATGAGAGAGCTTGATCTTATGTAATGAGAGTAAAGGATCCTCATCAAGAGTTACCTGGTATTGGTTATGCTCTTAAGAACACTGAACTTGTTCAAGTAGTCCTTAATGGACTTAGAGATGAGTATGACAATATTGTGCAGACTTATGCTGTTAGGGAGGATCTTCCATCCTTGGAGACACTGCAAGGTGTTCTCATTGCTGAAGAAAGTAAGCAAGAGAACAAGATGTTGAGGATCAACAGACTTTCACTGAAAGATGGTGGAGATGACAAAGCACTCTTCATCAGAGACAAGTCAAGAGGCAAGGGCAAAGGTCAACAACACTTCAAGAAGTACAAAGCCAAAAAAAGTAGTGAGGATCAACCCTCACAAGTTGCAACATCCAGTGACAAGAAGAAGCTATAAAGATCAAATGTTTCTTTTGTGGAAATAAGGGCCACTATGTATCAAATTGTTTCAAGAAGAAGAACCAATCCAAGCAAGTTAACCTTACTAATGAGGAAGAGTGTGAGTGTATTGAGAGTGAAAGAGAGGATTATTTAATGATGTCTAGTTTTTCATCTTTTCCTTTCAAGAATCAAGAAATCTAGTGGATAGACAGTGGGGCTAGTTCCCATATGTCTAGTTCTAGAAACTCTTTCACAAGTCTCATGCCATATCTAGGTGCAAAAAGATCAATCTATACTGCTAATGATGTAGAGTGTAGAATTGAAGGAATAGGTAGTATTCAAGTTCATGCATCATCATCAAAATCTTTTTGTTTGCATGATTTGCTTTATGTACCTAGACTAACCAAGAATCTCCAATTGTTTGATAGTGGATTGGATGTCAAGTTTCATGTTGACAAATGTATAATCTCAAGAGAAAATGAAGTTATTGCTAGAGGATCTAGAATTGGAAAGTTGTACAAACTAGATTCTAGGGAGAGTGCTAACATTTCAGATATTGCTTATGAGACCAAGGTTCATCAGGAGGATCTGTGGCATAAGAGATTGGGACATCCCAATTTCAAAGCCATGCAGTCTATGGTCAAGGAAAGGAAAGTTGTTGGACTATCAAAGACACTGTCAAAGGAGTTTCAACCTTGTGAAGCTTGTGTTTTGGCAAAATCACATAGAAGACCTTTTCCAAGATGAAGTATCAAAATAATGCAACCATTTTAACTCGTTGTTGGAGGATTTGCGGATCCCAAGGCAACCCTAACCCTAGCTAATAAGTGAGAGGGATTTGGCACCCTGCGTGTGTAAGTCCAACCCAATGATTACATAGTTAGGGTTAGGGTTAGGGTTACGTTTTGATTTCTTGCCATAAGTCCAACCCAATGATCACATAGTTGTTTTGTTCCCCGGCAACGATGCCAAAATTGTAGTGGGTTTCTTTCCTTGCCTAACTTGAATCCAAGATCTAGTCAATCTAGCATCAAAGAGACGGAGTTAGTTGTCACGCGTAGGTTCGTTCCCATGAGAGCGATAATATAGTTCAGATTTCAACATGAATGGAGGATCTAACACTAACATCCATTAACACTAAGCATTAACACTACATCCATTAACCTTACTTTCATTAACCCTAAGTCCACAACAATGATAGAAACTTACTCTTCTTTCTCTCCTTTTCTCTCTCACAAAAAGCATAAGAAATAACAATCCCAATAATGATCAAATTCAACAATTAGCAAAATCCAAAGAAAGCATGAGAAATGGAGGAGAAGAGAGGAATAGCAAGGACATTCATCAATCCATTTCTAAAGAGAACCAATCTGCTTTATTGAAATGAGGAAATGAACATGAGGAGCAACTCGAGTTGGTCCTCTTTTATAGTAGAGAGGAGGACTCTGGCCTCTGAATCCTATTGGTCCAGTCTTGCCTCTCTTTTTATTCAAATTTTAAAAAAGTGTGGGAACCATCAAAATTGGAGGGAAACCCAACTTTATACACTAACTTGACATTTAGGCCATGTGACATTAAAAGTCCCGCAAAAAGGCCTAAAGATGCCGAAACTTGCGTAATCGGCTGCCATTTACCGGAGTATCAAATCGTTTCCCATCCAAGTGCTCAAGAATTACTGCGCCATAGTTCAAGATTTCTTTCTTTGACCCAGGTTGAAGGATTTGCGGATCCCCGGCAACGACGCCAAAATTGTAGTGGGTTTCTTTCCTCGCCTAATCTGAATCCAAGATCTAGTCAATCTAGCATCAAAGAGACGGAGTTAGTTGTCACCCGTAGGTTCGTGCCCATGAGAGAGATAGTATAGTTCAGATTTCAACATGAACGGAGGATCTAACACTAACATCCATTAACACTACATCCATTAACCCTACTTCCATTAACTCTAAATCCACAACAATGATAGAAACTTACTCTTCTCTCTCTCCCTTTCTCTCTCACAAAAGCATAAGAAATAGCAATCCCAATAATGATCAGATTTAACAATTAGCAAAATCCAAAGCAAGCATGAGAAATGGAGGAAAAGAGACGAAGAGCAAGGACATTCATCAATTCATTTCTAAAGAGAACCAATCTGCTTTATTGAAATGAGGAAATAAACATGAGGAGCGACTCGAGTTGGTCCTTTTTTATAGTCGAGAGGAGGACCCTGGCCTCTGAATCCTATTGGTCCAGTCTTGCCTCTCTTTTTATTCAAATTTTAAAAAAGTGTGGGAACCATCAAAATTGGAGGGAAACCCAACTTTATTCACTAACTTGACATTTAGGCCTTGCGACATTAAAAGTCCCGCAAAAAGACCTAAAGTCCTTTTATTGACTTTCTAATTAATCAAATAACTATGTGATCATTGGGTTGGACTTACACATGCAGGGTGCCAAATCCCTCTCACTTATTAACTAGGGTTAGGGTTGCCTTGGGATCCGCAAAACCTCCAACAATATCCCCCACCAAAACTGGTGGCGGTCTCACGACACCTGCAATATGCAA
Organism: Diphasiastrum complanatum; assembly: GCA_029204225.1. Lineage (NCBI taxonomy): Eukaryota > Viridiplantae > Streptophyta > Lycopodiopsida > Lycopodiales > Lycopodiaceae > Diphasiastrum > Diphasiastrum complanatum. The sequence goes on from CM055099.1 coordinate 667,133, forward strand.
TTATTGGGGACTTTTATTGGCTTCGCGCCGAATCTTAATTAAATGATACTGCACCTTCTCCATAAAGTCAAGGCGTGCAGTATTGAAATCCAAATTATGCGGCAAGAAACAACGGTGAGCTCCGGCAATCCACTTGGAAGTTGTCCATGAGGTGAAGCAGGATTTCCAAGAGCCTCCCATCATAGCTGCACGGAAATACAGTCGAGCAATCGGCAGCTGATCTTTGATTTGCTCTGAGGCCATCGGCTTATTTGGATCAAATGCCAGGGTAGGAAGGCAATCGTCCCATTTGGTTGCCACTGACGCCAACAGAGTTAGATCTTTTGCAAACATTGTCGATTGTCGCACCGTTGGATTCGGAGAGTGGACATACTCTCTCTAATATGCCTGTAAGCCCCGGTGGAAATCCACTGAAATATTCCAGCTGTAAGACTGGTGGATGATTGGCCAATTGGGTGTATGGATGGTGACTTTATCCATAGCCAATCCCAAATCTTTCCATTTTTGTCTTCACGGCATTGGCACGTAATAAGGATCTACCTGCAACTGGCGAGGGCTGGCGACGTAACTCCGAATTGATTCCGAAGTTTTCTCAAAAACCGTGATTCTCCATGCTAGATACTCTCCCAGTGTCGGTATTTTGTCCAATTAGCTGAAAATTTCAGAATCACACATGTGGGGAATGTCCACAAGAGTGACTTATCCTGATTAAGCTTTGTGATTGGCACAATACCCTGATTCTAGATTGTTCAAAAGGATCTAGTTCAGAAGATATGGCTAATTCACAATCTAGCATGCTAATCAATAGACTATGATAGCAATGAATCAAAGAATGATTAAAAGTACAAGATTACAATGCATAAGCATTATCCTCAACACGAGTTAGAGAGAGAGAGCTAGAGAGATAACAAGAAAAAACAGTTTAGATCCAACCAAGCATGAGATAGCTACATCATTACTTTGTGAATGAGAATGATATGTACATATATAGGAGAGCCAAAATTCGTGGTACTCGCATTCAATGCACATCCTACACCTATTCAAGTGCAAACAACTATTAACTTGACACCTAACTGCTAGCATGGATAGGTTGCACCTAACTCCTACCTACTTTCTCCAAATGGCAATTTCTCAACTAGCCCTGTACAAATCTACATGCATGTGTCCATTAGAGTGATTGCATGCTTTGCATGTCACTATGGAAACTTAGGACATTATGCAATTATTGTGGCTCAAGATTCTACAAGGTCATAATTGACCAATTCCATGTGAATCTCTATATGCATGTCAAACTACACATTGTCAACATTATTGCATATCATACTAGACCAACTAGACTTTATGCATGTCACTGGAATTTGATCTACCTAACCCAAACTCGCTCTATTCTACAAGGATATGTGCTCAATTCACATACCTTGGATATGTACAAAATATTTACATGTGTAGGATCCCCCAAACATTAACAACAGATGATAGATATGTTTTATAATTTTTAACACTCCTCCTTAAAATATATCTATCTGATGTTGGTGAAGATCCTTTGAGTTTGGATTCTTTGCTTTGCATTTGAAGTGAAGATGAACAAAGAATCCATCATAGCAGTATGCTTACCAAATCCATGTTACGTTCTCTTTGATAGAAATATTTTCCAAATGCCTTTGAAAAATATTCCACCAACCTGCTACTATGCCAATGCACCTCCTGCATGTCTGATGTCAATCTTGGGTATGCAAAGTCCACATGCATGAAGTTGGCTGCAAGAAAGACTGAAAAAACCAAGGCTTCCATGCCTCATCATGACCACAAAGATCATACAGATCAAGATTGTACCATAAGCAATATTCAAGATTAAGCATACTAGCTTCACTAGTCCAAAAAAAATGAACTTTATCAAAAATGGATCTAATCTTGAAACCATACTCAAACTTGATCAAATTAAGGCTAAATACTTTCTTGAGGGTGTAAGTGTCCTCAGTGGATGCTTCACTTAACCTCACAAGAAGTTTACAATATGCCTCAATACATGAAAAAACTTCTTTTTTCAAACTATGAGTATTAAACTCATACTTACTCTAAATTAAAGACTTCATTCAAAAACAGAATAGTCTTACTTGATCTTTGAGATAAGCAAATCTCAATTAAGCAAAATACATCATTAATCAAAGAAAAAGAACAATAGGTGAGTAAAACAAAATGAATACCACCTTTACTTATCTTTTCTTTTCCATGAAATAATATCAACAAGGACTCGGCCTTGTACAATGATGAACATCTCCTTGGACATGCATGTTGAGGATACAACAACTTGATTACTTGCCATAGTAATGACTTGTGATGCACTATGAGACACTGTGCTCTCGGCCACTTCCAAGATAGAAAATAGATCTTCAAAATCAAGAACTTCTCCATGCTCAAATGTGAGAAATTGGCAAAAATCTACCTTGGTATTTTTTATGATAGAATGTGTGGAGGATGTTCCCACGTGTGGAGAATTGTAAAGTAAATAAAAATGTTTGATATAGGGGTCTCATAGAATCTCATAGTCAAGCATTTAGGTGTAGGATGTTGATAGGGTCAAATTTGGCATAGATGGCAAATTATCCATTTCCACTTGTAATGTCACTATTGAGCCAAAATAGAGTAGGAGGCGAAACTTGTGCCTATTAGAGTGTAGACAAGTGTAATCCTTTTTTTTTATGAAGTTTAAGAGGTCCAATAGGATTTAGAGGTGGAACTATGAGTGGTCCAATGGAATTTGAGGTTTGCTTGAAAATGGTCCAATAGAATTTAGAGGTGCATGGATCAATGGTCCAATAGGATTAAGAGGTGGAAAAGTGTGGTCTAATCATAGTTAAGCATAGTGGTAGCTCATGGATCTACAAGTATCATTGTACTCTTCATTTGGATCTAATTGATTTTGAGATTGAATGGATTTTGAGTGTAAGTGATTTTATAGCTTTCTCTCTCTACTCGAGAGCTATTGATGATTTTCTCTCTCTACCCGAGGAGAGCAGCTTGTTTTTACTTAGATTACTTTTGAAACACTTCCCACACGTGTGAGTGAGAGTTGGAAGTGATTGAATGCATGTAGTAGTGTGTTTTTGCCATAGGATCAAAGATAGATATTGAATCTCAATCTAGTCTTGATCTTGGTGCATCTACACACCTTAGGAGATCACAAGTACATGTTGTGGACAATCCACACGTGTGAAATCAACATCAAACACCTTCGAGATAGAGAGTGTAAAGGCTATGTAGCCTTCCTTGGTGGATAAGCATCCAACCATGATCCATAGACTAGGATCACCATCCTTCTTTCTTTCCAAGAAACCACATACAAAGCAATAGTCTTCAAGAACACTGAGGTATACAACCTTAGGCTTATAACTGAACAAGACTTCATAAAGTGCACTCCTTCCATTAGCTTCATAACTCCATAAAGTTTTGCATGATGGAACATACACATGCACCAAAAAACTTGAAGAGACAAGACACATACAAATGTAACTTGTGGATCCATCAATGGTACATGCAAAGCAAGAAACACCTTCCTTGCTTACTGATAAAGAAAGATGAACATCAGAATGTTCCAACTCCATAGAATGTTCTGTCTTTTTAGAAGACATTAAATATGGATCCATAAGTGATTTTGCCATAGAATAAGCCACTCTTGGCTTGATCTCCTTGACTATAATAGGCATAGACCTGAAGTTGGAAACATACAACTTCCTATGCCATAGCTTCTCCTTGGAAACATAAGTCAACAATGCAGCATCACATAACCTTGAATTTTCATGCACATCTAGCTTGAAAATACCTCCATATCTAGATCCACTTGCAAGGATCTTATCTTCTTTCTTTATGAAACAACCATTGATATTAAAATCCAGTTCATAACCATCATCTAACAACTTTCCTACACTAATCACACTCTTTGTGAGATTAGGCACATAGAGAACATTGGAAAGTGTAAAATTCATAGAAGATGTAAGTTTTAAGGAACAACTTACAACACCTTCAATTGCACATGCATCACCAACTGCTGTGTATATTGATTTCTTAGGATCTAGAACAAATTCAATAGAAACAAAAGAATCTTTGGAGCAACTCACATGAGTTGTTGCTCCACTATCAATATACCATGATACATCATTAAAAGGTAAAGAAGAAAAACTAGACATCAGAAGAGATGCCTCTCCACAACTCGCATGTGAGTCCTCTATGATACAACTGGTTTGAACTTCTTGTGTCTTCTTCTTGAAGTTAGAAGGATGAGCTGACTCATCTTCTACTCCACCATAGTCTTTGTTCTTTGCTTTTTTCTTGGTGAAGGCATGGGAGTACTAGTTCTTACTCCTCTTTCTTGACTTGATCTCGGCTTCATGAAGGTCCTTTAGAGTCTCCCAAGTCTCCTTTGCTGAGGTCTCTCTCAACATCTTATCAGAGATGTTCAATTTCATGATATGTAGAGCAATTCCTGCTCTCTTCTTGAATCTCTGAGCCTCATCAAAAGCTGCAGGTTCAACTTCAGTTCCAGTTACAATATCCATTACACCATAGAGAATCAACAATGATTCTATCCTATCCTTCCAAACTGAATAGTTCAAGGTGTATAGTCTTTCACTAGCTTGAAAGAGACAATCTCCTATAGATGCCATGAATGTGAAGACTCTTGTAATTGGACTGCAATATGTTTGAGCTTGTTCCTATCTGACTCAGATTTGCTGCTCTCTTTCACTATAGGTATTTTCAAAAAAGTACTACCTTCCTATGTGAAACACATGCAACTGTATTTGAGACAGATCTCAAATATTCCACAAGAGAAGCTAACTAGATCATATACACAAAGTGGATTGAGACACTTTGGTTAGTTTGAATCCTACTTTTAGCACGTGTGAAATGCAACAAAAGAAAACACTATTGACACTCAGAAGGCTCAAAGGGTGTTCAATTACTTCAAACTCAGTCTTGATCTTTAGTTTCTTGTGTAGGATGCTCAAAACCATGAATTCAGAACAAAGTATAAATTGATTCAAATCAAAATGTTGTCACTCGGATTTTGGACCTATCCTAATCCTCTTTAAGAGCTTATAACTCTTGCTAGACACTTCAGATTGATTTGATTTCAATTTCTATGGAAAGTACAGATCATAAGCTTTCCATCAAGCTATAACACTACTATCTTTGGATCTATCAGCAAGGAAGACAAAGGCACTGAAAATCTTTGATTTTCACACGTGCGGAATTCCAGAATTTCGTACTACCTCAATTCAAGTCTGAAAATTCAGTTTAGGTCCGATTTGATCCAATTACACTTCAAGGAAATGTTAGAAAAGATGAAAAACTGCTTTTTTTTCTTGTTTATCTCTCAATTTTTGGTACTATCAGAGAAATTAACATGCAAAGCTTAATGAGGCTCTGATACCAAGCTGAAAATTCCAGAATTCACACATGTGGGGAATGTCCACAAGAGTGACTGATCTTCATTAAGCTTTGTGATTGGCACAGTACCCTGATTCTAGATTATTCAACAAGATCTAGTTCAAAAAATATGGCTAATTCATAATTTAGCATGCTAATCAATAGACTATGATAGCAATGAATCAAAGAATGATTAAAAGTACAAGATTACAATGCATAAGCATTAGCCTCAACACGAGTTAGAGAGAGAGAGCTAGAGAGATAACAAGAAAAAACAGTTTAGGTCCAACCAAGCATGAGATAGCTACAAAACTTTGGTTCTTCATTACTTTGTGAATGAGAATGATATGTACATATATAGGAGAGCCAAAATTCGTGGTACTCCTTGCATTCAATGCACATCCTACACCTATTCAAGTGCAAACAACTATTACCTTGACACCTAACTACTAGCATGCATATGTTGTACCTAACTCCTACCTACTTTCTCCAAATGGCAATTTCTCAACTAGCCATGTACAAATCTACATGCACGTGTCCATTAGAGTGATTGCATGCTTTGCATGTCACTATGGAAACTTAGGACATTATGCATTTATTGTGGCTCAAGTTTCTACAAGGTCATAATTGACCAATTCCATTTGAATCTCTATATGCATGTCAAACTAGACATTGTCAACAATATTGCATATCATACTAGACCAACTAGACTTTATGCATGTCACTGGAATTTGATCTACCTAACCCAAACTCGCCCTATTCTACGAGGATATATGCTCAATTCACATACCTCGGATATGTACAAAATATTTACATGGGTAGGATCCCCCAAACATTAACAACAGATGATAGATATGTTTTACAATTTTTAACACAATTCTTTGCCGGCCTCGATCTCGGAGGTCTTAAATTTGAGAACCCGTCCACCACGCGAGGACTCATGTGGATGCTGCTTTAAGAAGGTCTGGATCTGGTCCTCGACGCTGATGGGCCTTCTGAATAAATGGCTTGTCCTTGATGAGGATGGACCCGCTTGTACTAACGGTATAGTTGGCAGTTGATCTACTAGATCTAGAGCTCCCCCCTGGTCCATGCTCGAATCAACCCATGTATCCATCTGTACAACTTCTTGGCGTGAAGGGGAGAATTGCGGCATGACCGGGACGGGGATTTGTGGTCTGGCTTCCAACGCTTGAGTGGCGGCTTTTTCATAGGCGTTGATGGTCTCTTTTGCCTTTGCCAACTCGGTTGAAACTGTCCTTTGAATCTATCAAAGCAGCTTTGGAATCCCTGAAGGGCCACTTTGTATGTTTCCACTTTCTTTCTGAACCGCATCTCTGAATGCGATTCTAAAACGCAGTGCATCTATAATTCATTTTTTGGGACATTGCAATACATGAAAGAACAAAAAGAAAATGATGTACCACTTTTGCCTCCGTAATCTCATGTGTTGTCATGTTGATGACCTGTTTTCAAACAGAAGGAAAAAATGGCAAAACATGTGCTTTACATATGGCACACAGCAGCAGCTGCACCTGTTGCTTGGCATCTTGCGCTGCCTTATCTACTTGATCATGTGCGGTTGTCAGGGCATTTTGCAGGGAGCTGATGTAGGTTTCTAAGCGATCAACTTGTTGTTGGGCCGATGTCTTTCGCTTTCAACCTTTTGTTCATATTGCTTGGCTATCTTAACCTTCTCGATCCAACTGGACAATTTTTTGGCTGATCAAAGTGTTTTCGGATCCTAAAACAGAGATCCTCTGTTCCATTTTTTTTTTTTATCCAGCATAGACTGGATCACTTGCCCAAGGCTTGAAACTAACCCGAGAGCATCACTAGAATTGACAGTCGTGGAGGTGGCAGCAGCAGCAGACCCTGATGGTACTGTCCGTGGTGGGCGTGGAATACATGCCAAAGTCTCTTCTTCTTCAAAAATATCCTCGTCTTCAAACCCTTGAGGCACCGTGGCATTGAACTGCTTTGGTGACTTGACAGCTGTGTGGACCCGAAGTGTGGTTGGGCTACCCTGTGTAGGTGGTTGCTGACTGGCATCTTCGACACCAACAGTAGCTTCATGGATATGCCCGAATCCTCTTCCAGGGGATTGGGGTTCAAAAGGTGCTGGGCTGTGGGGCATTTCAAAGATTTCGGTGGCCCCAAGAGGGTCGGAATCATCGAACATATCCAAAAAGAACTGTGTGTTGGGTGAGGTTGCTTCGGTGTGCGGGGGTGAGGCAGCCTGGGCAGTTGTGATGGGAATGGTAGGCCCAATGGTCACAGACTGTCCTTGTATGGGAGCAGGGGCAAGGGGAATGGGAAGTTCAGTGTGAACAACAGCAGGGGGTGGAAGGGCAGCTGACGAGATATGCCTATTACGACGTCGTGACGCGGAAGGCGAGTCAGAATTACAATCTCGCTACGTGGATGACGACGACTATGAGAACTTGAGGCTTGGTGAGATGACTCGGCTGGTGCTTCTTCGTAAACCGAAAGCACAGAATCCAGGTGGAAGCCATGGATTCTATTTTCTAAGGGAGAAGCGGCTAAGAGGACAATAGAGAGCCAACGGCGAACTGTTGCTTTGTATTGGCCTTAATAGCTCGCTTGAGCTCACCAGAAACAGTCTTGAACTAGTTATATGGTTCAAGAGGGGCTTTGGCCAACTTGATGTGGGACTCCACTATCCTGTGAAGGATTTGAGATGTGATGCGGTCTTTCCTGAGGTTGCCAACCATCAGGAAATGATTCAACAATTGGGCAGCGGTGTGGATGGAAGGCTCAGTGATGGCTTCTAGAAGGTAACCATCATTAGTCCAATGCAGATCGTTGGTGAGGTCAATGTATGGCTTGATGGCCTGTTTGGCATGCTTGTGATTGGGTGAGGCGTGCATACCGGATGAGATTCCAATAGCTGCAAGTGCGGCCTTAGTGACGCGTACCTTGTGTGTGGCTCCTTGGAAGGTGATGTAAAACTTGGATTTCTCTTCCTTCCACGCACTGAAGGCAAGAGTGAAAGCAAATCCTATACAATAATGTCATCAATTAGACTCAAGTCATTGTTGTCTGAACACCATCACCATGGTGTAATGTATTCACATGAATGAGCTATTAAGCTTCAAGCCATGCACAAATGAACTAAAAAAATTCCAATTGGTTTGGAATGGGTAAAAAACCCAATGAATTCAGTTCAGTGACTGTTCAGATCTGCCCATTGTTGCCGGATCTCTTGCACTCACAAATAAAACTCTCTCTCTCTCTCTCTCTCTCTCTCTCTCTCTCTCTCTCTCTCTCTCTCTCTCTCTCTCGGCATTTTATCCATGTTTTGAGACTCCTTTCTCTACCTCCGCTGTGTGTGAAAGTGCATCCAAGAAAATTCAACATGATTTATGATGTAGTGATGCTGCTCGCTTTCAAGTCCACTGTCCACAGCTCCAAGGATCCCTCAAGAAAGTCATAGTGTGCTCCACGCAATGAAACTTTCCCATCTCTCACCTCATCTCTCACCCATGGGAATGTCAGTAGATTTGTCAATGACAGATTCACAGATTCCTGCATATTACAACCATTTCTTCCTCATCAGTTTTGTCTTCATTAATCTTACAACAGACATAATTGTGATCACAGTACTAGGAATCCATGTGTGCATCAAAGATTATGATGAGCAGAATTTAGGTTCACCTTTTCACAGTGTGTACACTGTTTTCCAATATCTGCATCAGCTATGGTTGCTAATGTGCGAGCACAGGCAGGTTCACCATTCGTATCCAGCTTTCAATGAAGTCACTGGGTACAAATTTGCATAGTTGATCTTGCATCAGGGCTGTTAGTTCTTATTTGTACTTCGTTCAGTAAGACCTGAAGTAGCTATTCTATAGCTACACCATGGCAAAAAAGCTTTACTACTAGGGCTCACGAGAAATTGTACCTCCAGGGTTTTCCATTGACGCCATGTGAGATAAGAGCATGGATGCCTCCGCAGCGACTATGCCCAATCACTAGTATGTTTGACACCTGCACAAAACAATCGACCATGAAAATTTGGTGAAACAAGAAAAATAACGACTGCATGCCTGTTGGATCGTATCATGGGCAGCTCAAGCATTTAAACAGCAAAAGAATTTATTCTCTTAAGACGTCACTATAGCTCACCTTCAGGTGCAGCACACCATACTCTAGAGCTGCACTACTTCCAGGATAGCCTGACTGCATGACAGAAAGTGGCTCATGAGCGAATCTTTCGATAGAGGTTTAGAGTACCTATTTGCTTAGCTTACCTAGACAGATTCTGTGCAGCTGAGCGTATTGACAGGTTCTTATTGCATGATTTATTTTTATACTAGCTACTACATATTTTATAATGTTTTTTAGAATAAAATGTAAAACATTTGCATGTTAATTCTTGAGAGTATTGAATTTTATATCGCTCCATGTATATGATCCAGCAATATCATTTATATTTTAAAGAAATACTCTACCTCTTGTAACACTCTACATTTAACCTACAAAATTACTCACAAATTATGAGAGTCTGAAGATTTACTCATAAAATGAAGGTGTCTACAAATTTACTCGTTAAGCTGGACAATTTGTAGAAATACACCATATTATGCTACAGGTAATACATCTATATGATATATTGAATATGCATACCTATGCTTTTGTAACTTGATGGAGAATATAAATTTTGTATATAATGCCATTATTGCATTTAAGTGGCGAACAAAATATTGATCATCATCTATCTAGTAGACTCATGCACACATTATGCTAAGCATTAAAGCAAATCCTATACAATAATGTCTTCAATTAGACTCAAGTCATTGTTGTCTGAACACCATCACCATGGTGTAATGTATTCACATGAATGAGCTATTAAGCTTCAAGCCATGCACAAATGAACTAAAAAAATTCCAATTGGTTTTGAATGGGTAAAAAACCCAATGGATTCAGTTCAGTGACTGTTCAGATCTGCCCATTGTTGCCGGATCCAGATTCCAGATATCTCTTGCACTCACAAATAATAAACTATCTCTCTCTCTCTCTCTCTCTCTCTCTCTCTCTCTCTCTCTCTGCATTTTATCCATGTTTTGAGACTCCTTTCTCTACCTCCGCTGTGTGTGAAAGTGCATCCAAGAAAATTCAACATGATTTATGATGTAGTGATGCTGCTCGCTTTCAAGTCCACTGTCCACAGCTCCAAGGATCCCTCAAGAAAGTCATAGTGTGCTCCATGCCCAATCACTAATATGTTTGACACCTGCACAAAACAATCGACCATGAAAATTTGGTGAAGCAAGAAAAATAACGACTGCATGCCTGTTGTATCGGATCATGGGCAGCTCAAGCATTTAAACAGCAAAAGAATTTATTCTCTTAAGACGTCACTATAGCTCACCTTCAGATGCAGCACACCATACTCTAGAGCTGCACTACTTCCAGGATAGCCTGACTGCATGACAGAAAGTGTCTCATGAGCGAATCTTTCGATAGAGGTTTAGAGCACCTATTTGCTTAGCTTACCTAGACAGATTCTGTGCAGCTGAGCGTAATAGTATTTATGGAAATTAGGGGCTTGTAGAGAAACTACCTTATACCAAGGAGGGATCATGCTGGCAACATTTCTTACAACAAATGCCTCTCCTGGTTCAAATCCCAAAATTGTAGTGGGACAAACACGAGAATCTGGGCAGGCAAACACCATAAACTGCAAAATCCAAATGCTTCTTGTTGTGACATTATCATCTGCTACAACCCAGATCATCCGCTACAACCCAGGTCATCCATCCTACAAATATTCTGAATCTGTATGGAAAGCCAGTGCACATGACAATACGACGTTGGTTCAAGGGTACATTACCTTCGGGCTCTGGCCTTTCTTCAGTTGGTTGAACAACTCGGGCCGCTTTCTGCAAAAATCGTGAAGATAAAAGCTTTTTGTATGCGTTTTCCATTTGCAATTGGAAGAGAAGGAACGAAGGCATTAAGATTTAATTCTGTGAAGTGTTGAAGCCTTATATATATCACAGATGGATTGCACGTCCCTGTGTGTAGAACAAACGAACTTTACACGATGTATAGCAGCAATGATGTGATTAAAAGCTTACAAGAATTTTTCTGTCTTAAATTTTAAGAAGCCCTGTTTAATCCTTTCTACAGGAGAAAACTCGAAGCTTCCCTCCTGTGCAGATAATTCCGCTACTTCAAGCTCACTGAATTCTTCAGCAAGTTGCTCAAGCCGTGTTGCGAGAAGGTTGCGAAGACTGGGCTTCTCCCTGCGCATAATTCAAAAGGCGCCGGAAGTATCTTAGAGCCACTAGAACTCTCAGAATAAGCATCTTGATTGTCCAGATAGCCAAGAAGCGGATCGATCTAAGAAATCAACAATCACAATGGATGAACGGCGTGAAACATAGTCGGCTAGAAGCATGAGTAGTTAGGGGTGTAAGAAAACGGTTATTACTTTGATAATTTAAGAATCTTTTGCTGGGATTCCTCAAACAGGTCCGCTGCCGCCATTTGATCCCACTGCTGCAATCACTGATCAGAAGCAAGAGCCAAAAATTGCTAAGAACTTTGACAAATTAGCAGTTTAGTATATAATATTTGTGATCTACAGTTGCTAGATATGGATCGACTGTACTGTTGATAATCCGGTACGCTTGACTAGTTCCGCATTTAATGCAGATGAGCGAAAAGTCTCCCTAATTTTTACTTTGAAATGTACAGCCAGAAGTATGGTGAGGAGAATAACCTGAGAATAGACTTTCCTGTCCGCAAACGGAATATGCAATCCTGGAAAGCTCAGTCGGTGCTCAGCTCAAGGAAAGTGGAACTGTACTGAAAAGTTGCAACGTTAGCCCTGCATGTTTCAACAGTTACGATCAGGACAACGATCCAAAATGGTGAAGCACTGAAGGTACTGCCTGGAGAGGCGGGGTGAAAGAAGAAAATACCCAAAATTACACAGTCAAACACGATATCAGATTTCGAATTAGAAGGTGTATATATCGGGCTGCAGGTAGCTGAGCTGATAAACTATAATTAAGCAGCCAAGCAAGTGCATAATACCGACTTCTTCCTCTGGACTTACTAGCGCATTCTGAGAAAGCATAGCCAATTCCGCGATCCATATTAAAACGGGGGAGCGTAAGCCCGCAAGGGTGATGCGGCAGCCATCCACCGGTAGGTGGGGTGGCCGTACCACCCATCCCACCGGGGGATGGGCTCGGGTGGTGCACGTGGGGGTGCATGGCATCGAGTGAAACAAGAATATACTCAACATTGGGTCTCCTCTTTTTATATGTGGTTTTCTTGAAGAGGGGGAGCGTAAACTGCACCCCCACTTGAGGGTGCACAGCCCATCCCACCGGTTTTAGACAGATTTTTTGATAAGCCTCCAAATTCACACGGGCATAGACGACGTAATAGAATTAGTGTTGTTCTAATGTATACATAGAATCAACATGCTTATGAGATAAAAGAACACGTGTCAATCACATGGGATTGGTCAAAAATGTGGACAGGTTTTTGTGAATAACAAAAATAAATAAAAATAATAAAGCAACGTGTCTTTGTGCTTAAGCTAGGGCAAAATCTAGGTAATGCCTCCAAGATGCAATGCAACCTCTCTCTCTCTCTCTCCAATACCTCACTCTATCACTATATCGCCATTTCTCTCCTCACAATTAAAAAACCTTAAAAAATTGAAAAAATCGCACCCTCTCTCTTGTGATCCTCTCTTCCTCTCTCTTCCCATCGTGATCTCATACATTCTCTCTCCAAAAACTTCTTGCCATCTGCCATAGTGATTTTATACTTTCTCTCTGTAGAAACTTCTTAAAACACGCGTTTTCTCACTTCAACTGATGTTCAACCGCCTTTCAATTGCCCGTGGACCAATGACGAGCTCCGAAACACATTTTCTTCACAACAACCTACATTCTTCTTCTTCTTCTTCTCTCTCTCTCTCTCTCTCTCTCTTTCTAGCACCTCACTATATGCTATTTCTCTCCTCACAACTAGAAAATATTAAAAACCCGAAAAAATCGCACCCTCTCTTGCGATCCTCTCTTCCTTTCTCTTCCCATCGCGATTTTATGCATTCTCTCTCCAAAATTTTCTCTTTCTAGAAGTTTCAAAAAATACAGGTTCTCTTTAAGTGATTTTCAACTGCCTTTCAATTGCCCAAATTGTTCTACAAGACCAACTCTTGCAAATGATGAGACTGGTCATATGCTGAGTGGCACCGGAATCCAGGAACCAAGAACTGTCGCTGAATGTTCCTTGATGGCTGGTCATGAAGGCGTCATGATCCGCTTCTTGAATGGGCTGTGGAGCTTCTCTAGCTGCATTGGCCACTTGATTCAACTGCCCCTTGTTGTTGTTCTTAACTTGTAATATCCAGCAGTTTTGAATTTTGTGGTTGTTTTGTTTGCAGTATCTGCATAACAACTTCTTCTTTGTCTGTGAATTCGATTATTCTTTGTGTTGTGCTGGTTTTTGGTCTTGCTTTGATTGCTTCAGGACTTTCTTCTTATTCTGCTTAAACACTGATTTACAAGGTACTTTCGTTTTTTCTATAAGGGCACCTTTGGCATTTATAAGGTAGTGTCGCCTTTTTCTCCTGTGGGAATTTACTTGTATTTATGCAGACAGTCGCGTTTTATTCGTCTGTCTTATTTTACATGTAAATATGCAGACTGTGCGACAACACAAGTAAAATACAACAGCATGAACGGAGGCAGATTAACATAGGATTCAGGACAGTAGAGGAGATAAATCCAACAGTGCACTGTAGTCGTAAGCCTACGACATGAGAAGTAGAAATAGGTCTATGCTCTAATGGGCCTAAAATAAGAAAGGACCCAAGGTAGTTAAAAATAGAATTTGGTTTAAAAACTATTTGTAAACTCAAGTTCTTATGACACATGGTTTTGGGTGCACCAGAAATGCTAAAAGTAGCTTTGTCTATAAGTAGGGATGTGACACAATTTTTTATTCACTTTTCATTGTCAAGGATAGCGATTGAGAGAGAGAAGAGAAGACTCCTCCTACTTTTTCTTACACTGTGAAGCCCTCCTCTTTTGCTATTGCATGATTGATTGTGGATGAGTGAATGCTTGAATGTTTTTGTTTGATCATGCTTGGCTAAAAGCATGGTTCCGTGGTACAAAAAAGGAACCCATTTTTCATTGTACATTTTGGTAATGCATTTCACTTTTTGGAGATTTTACTACTCATAATTGTTTTCAGTCCACATTTAAAAAAAAACATAAATTTTTAAAGTTATGGCAAGTCAAAAGTATGAGAATTTTATTAATCATAATTTTTTGAGTACACATTAAAAATGACATAATTTTTTTGTGGTAAGTCCAATTTCAGCAAAATTTGGTGCGTTAGAAAGCGCTTGACGACCACTTTCCTTGATATGTTGCATGACATACTTTTGACGTACGGTTAAAAAGTTATTGCAAGTCAAAAGTACTAGTTGAAAATAGTGTATAATAATACAAAAGTGCCTTTCTATTCAAAAAAGGTCCATGTTGTACCACCAACCCATGCTTTGAGCTGTTTTCACATTCTGGAATTATCATTAGCACTAGCTCTTGCTTTCATCCATCTAATTCACAAAATCACACATTAGTAAATAGGTGCTAGAAATACCTTGGAAGTGATCATTAAGATCCATTAGGTAGGTTTTACTTTCATTGATCCCCTCCCTTGAGAAGATAAGCCTCAAGAGGAGAAGATCTAGAGCAAAAGAAGCTTAGATAATCCAAGAAGAGGATCATAGCAAAACCAAAACCCCAAAAAGAGATAAAAATAGGAAGAAGCATCACCCCCTCATCTAAGCCATTCCATCTTTAGATCCAACACCAAGATTGACACCCTTGGTAGGCTTAGATCCCATCTTAGATCCGTAATTTAACCCCCTCCTTGGATCGAAGCCCGTACCACATCGATACTCACATGGTTGGAGATCCAAGACCCTTCTTTGTCCTCCTCTTGATCGCACCGATTAGAGAGGCTTAGAAAGGGTCCAACAAGGACATCAGTTATGTTAATCGAAAGAAAAATTGAATTTCTAAATGCTTCAAAGAACTCAAAGCTAATTATGAAATTCGAACTACCAAATACCATCACTTGAAAGGGCCATTTGTTTTATCACATTTGTTGATGACTATTCTAGGTAGATATCGGTCATGTTCATCAAAAGAAAACTAAATTTGTGAATGCTTCAAAGAACTCAAAGCTAATTATGAAATTCAAACTAGGAAAAAGCCTCAAGGCACTTCAAATTGATGGAAGGAAAAAATGCATTCCTACAAAATAGAGAAATGGCATTGATGAAACAAAAGCCAAAACCCTAATGGATACAATCAGGTTGATGATGAATTTTACAAAGTTACGCACAAAGTTTTTGGACTGAAGTTGTAGCCACAAACTCCTTGAGCTTGGTTTGAAAGAGTTAATTCTTATTTGATTCAAATAAACTTGATCTTCTACTACTGTTGCCAACATAAATGTTGATATAAAGCATTTCAATTTGAGATACTTGACTATTGCAGACTATGTAGATAATACATTAGTTCTTAGTAGTAACTCAAGCAGTACAAGGGATTAAATCAAACCTTCATATAGAGTTTTATATTTTAGTTCTTAAAATCAGTATATT